>CM073778.1:89317341-89422313 GCA_037158775.1 Hetaerina titia | reverse complement strand
AACACGTTTAAAATGTTTCCTCCACCGCCTACTCACGTGGATGGCTTAAATATGTAGCGTCTTAAAAAAAACAATTCTGAATATACTTTGGTCATTATTTGAAGGAGGATTTAAGAAGACCACCATAATTTGCTCTTAATGCATGACCATTAGGTAACATTTCGAAAATTAACTCAAGAAAATACTGACTTCCATTAACGGTTTCCCCGAAGACGAGATTAAGTGAGCGTGAGAATTTCCAAAAAAGTCCGAAAAAATATTTCCAAAAATTTAATCATATTATTGGTAAGAAATGGCTGACACTATTTACTTATCAAGTATCTTACTTCTCAAGCAGGCGTCCAGGGGAAGTAAAACATCAAGTGGAAAATGTTTACCGTTCTTTTAATTTGGAAAATTTCTCCCAGGTACAATTCCTTCTCCTATTCCTTTATTCTATTTCAACTTTTTTACAAATAGAATGAGGTGACGTGAAGGAGGCGAATATCATAACGGGGTCTTCGAACTAAAAACTGATGAAAATGAAATTAGCATCTCAGAGCACAATTTCTTTCAGACCAGTTTAGTAAAGGACGAGTTACTTTCGAGGAAAAAGTTCCGAAACACCATCGAACAGACAGCTGAGAAAATGAAGGCTTTAAGGGGCATGCAAGAGAAACGGAGACAGATGACCCATCACGTTTTATGGGAAGGCATCTGATGGAACACTCACATAACGCCAAGTTGGCTTCTGACTTCTTACATTCTGAATCCAAAAGCCGTAGTTCGGATGATCTCGAACGGTTTGAAATAGTGCGACACAATAAGAAAGGGAAAAATCTGGAAGGACATGTCATTCATAAATCATTCTCCACCCTTGGAGTTAAACCTTCAACAGTGCCCTCCATTCCGATAAACAAGAGTCTCGCAACCAAATTGACTCCTCACACATTTCTTCGACCTAACCTCATATTTTGTCGTCTTACTTGTCCCATATACGACCTCGCACGAACCATTCCGAAGATAGAATTTTTTTATACATTGCTCAGGTTGATGCGCGTTCACGTCGAAAATCGCACGAAATGAAGCTAACTAGAGAATAAAACAAACTCAACTTTTCAGTCAATAAATTTCCACGAAAAATAGAGCCTGCACCAGCAACTAATTTTAACTAGTGTTGACGTTCATTAAGCTGGTCATATATTCAATGAAAGCACCACAGTAAACTTTATGTCATCAATGTTCCTGCTCCTTTTTACGAAAAATAAATTTGTACATTCGATTCCACTCTTAAATTAACTACACCGCTATTACGCCACCTTCATTGCATTAAAAAAACATATTACCTACGAATAGCTCTCTGGGGTAATACCCGTGGAAAAGTATATTAGATTATATCGTACAAGGTTGAAAGTGATTAACTATCAATAAGATGTGAAGTGTAAATTAAAATTTAAGTCGTTCCATTTCATTATGAAATAACCCCTTTATGCCCTAGTAAGAACTAAGAATAGCCGCAAAGAAAGGCCGACGTTGTCAACATACTCTGCTCCACCACAAAAATTCCAGAATTTCCTATTCTTCTCAAATGGCATACGAGTTAGGATAGACTGACGATATTCTATTCATAAAATAAAAAGCACCATAATAAAATGAAGTACCACAGTGTGACACGATGAAAACATCATTTTTATTGTCCCGGAGCATTATTTGTAAAACCGAAAGCAATTATATATGCAACTATAAAATATTTAAATGCCAACATAAAAAAAAACAATGCCAGAATTGCGGGCACGGATATATCGATCGGTGTCCCTATTTTTGCCGAGAGCCATTCAGCACGCACTTACGCCGCTCGTCCGTGTTTTTCGTTTTGTAACGGGCAAAACTATTAGCGAAACGTCGAGACGGAGCGCCGAGTGAATTTGATTAAGGCCCCCAAAGGGGAAAAGGAGGGGGATGCACGACGCAGTGTCAACAGAAGAGAAGGGAAATAATGGGGCCTCTCCCTCAGGAGGAAAGACGACACGGCGCGACCGAGCGAGGGGTCGGAGCCAAGGGATATATAAAATAAAATATTAATTACGCGCGGCATTAATTCTCCCATCGAGGTCTAGAAGAAATCACAACGATAGGCTGGGAGGGGCAGAGCGAGGGAAATTGGCGCACGTGACACGGAGGAGAGTCCCAGAGCGTACATGCACGAACAATTTATTAAGCACGCAATCCTTTTTCCGGAGACTAATAAAATAGCAAAAATTGAATGAGACCAGCAGGAGAAAAGAGAGGGACTTAACTTAATCCAGCCCAGCACCTTTTAGAAAAACGTCGCTTCATTCCCTTCAAAAAAAAACTTCCCACGCTCCCCTATCCCCACCAACTTCTCCATCTCCCTCCCCTTAATTATCTGAAACGAATAAGAAACCGCGGCGGTGGAAAAGGCGCGAGTGGTACCCAGAGGGACGGGCGATAGTGGGGTCGGGAGGACTCGAGTGAGCGGGACCGGAGGAAACGGGGACGGAAGGCGTTTAAAAGGGCCAGGGGAAATTGCGGGGAGATGAGAAAAGGGCTTGTGGAAAGGAGTGGGGGAGGCGGCGACCGCGGGGGCAGCGATGTGGATGGAACGAAGAGGTTGGGAGGGAGTGGAAAGGGGGGGTCCTCCTCGGCTGTGCGAAGCAGCCAACGCGCCGCCCCCTCTCTTCCCCGGCGCGCCACCCCCTCGGCCCATCTGTCAACTCCCGGGACTCTCCTCGCCTCTCCCCCGCCACTTCCCTCGCCCTCCACCCCGAGCCCGCCCACCCATCACCCCGTCCCACCATTTCTTCCCCACGGGCGACTCCACGACCTCCGGGAAGACGGGGAGAAAATGGGATGGAGGAAGAAGAGGGAGAGGAGCGGAGGGGGGGGAGAGGGTAGGGAAAGAGAGATGGCGAAAGGGATGGAAGAATAAATATATGTGATAGGGGTCAGGGAAACGGTGCAATAAAAAGGAAAAAAATTGCGACCCTCAAAATAACAAATGTCCAGGCAAGAATGAAATTTATCAGCATATTGAACACGATGTCCTTGCCGTATTGGCTTAACTCACCTGAAATTAAGATTCAAACATTGACAGAGGGATAAATTTTTATTCATTCTTCGGGAGGGTAAGGTTCCATAAATATAAGGCTACGATTTTTCCGTACTGTGTGTATGATAAAAGAGGGACATCAGTCATAATTTGAAGTGAAATACCTCGTGCATGCAAATATACTACTATTAAATGAAAATATGTGTACATGGTTTGAATTAAGGCAGCTAAAAGGTGAAAGAGTAAAGAGAAGGATGAAATACGAAAACGGAATGTTTGAGAATCTGCCATGAGATTTTCTTTCAAATTTTTAGAACTGAAACAGAAATAAAACGGATAAGAACAATTCCATACTTATGTATTAGTAGTATTCTAAGCACCTTGGCACTGTTATCATAGTAGAGAAAGACAAGCAAGAATATCAACCCAAAAAATTAGAAAAATTAAGCCAATCGAAATACCAAATTACGAAAAAGTTGATTAGATATGAGAGGAGCAAAACATAACTATCAAAGGTTTTGGAATTAACGCGATAGGGGCAAATAATAAGTATAAAATTCAATGTGAAATTCTGTGACGATGAAAAACTCGATTATTTGGACCTTGGAGTGTACTGATGATGTGAGACGTCTTGAAATGTAATTCGGACATCGCATCTGGGTGACAGGGTAACGTAAGCTAGCATACAGGCAAACAATCACTTGACACTCACTTTCATAAACTAATGCGTTTGTACACGGAATGAATGCGACGAAAGAGATTAAGTTTTAGCACCGGCGATCTAAAATGCCCGAGTTTACTGATAATTTTAAATTAGTGGTATTCAGGGTATTTGCCAGGATATTTTCAGGGGTTTCCTCAATAAAGATTCTGAATTACATATTATAAAAGCAATGATAAATTCAATATAACTTGAGATGGAATTACCAAGTCTTCCACTTAGTGCACTTCAAGTAGATTACGAGGAGCTATATGTTTGGGGAAGTAGCATGGCTGTGACCACTGGATGTAGCATGGCTGGTGGTCTAACGCTCCCTGCCACACGTCCCCGCGACGGCTTGCGGGGTATTATGTACATGCAGACGAGTGATTGAGCACAGTTATGAACAATCTGCCAATTTTCAAATACGCTGAGAAAGATCACAACTACCTAATGCTGGATACGTATAATATAATGGGGGCTAAAACTAAAAGCACTCGTCGGAAATTCAAAAAAGATGGAAGCTTTATGAAATTTTGCACCCAGAGTTCGTACCCAAAAAAACTTGTAATAAGGCCCTTAGTAACAGAGTTGCTCAGCCTCACGGCGCGGCGGTCTGCTCTTTTGTCTTTAAGGCATTGTCGTAACAATGCCGTCACTTCTATTCACAACCTTCCCTTAGGAACGAACGAACGTACTACGAAGATGGATTTGACCATGAGAGGGGGAGAGAGAGAGAGAGCGGGCTTATCACACGACAACAAAAGGAAATTAACTCTGGTGAGAGTACGCCGCGACCATTTCACGGCTGTGTGTGCCTCCGCCGCTCGTGCCCCCGGATTTTCGGCTCCAAAACCCCGTCCGCCGTCTCAGTCCCAAGTCACAGCGGGCATCTGTCCACCCACGGCGACGGGAGGCGGGCGGGCGGGGGACGGAGAGGGCGGAGGAGGTGGGGCGATGCGGACGAGGAAAGGAGAGAGGAGGACGGAGGTTAAGAGGAGATGATGGTCGGACGGCGTTTTCAACGGGGGCCTAGCTTGAGGCAATCTAAGAATCCTCCTCCAACTCCACCCTCCCCTCCGCGCCCGTCTCATCCCCTTTCCCCTCCCCACCCACAGTTTTTGCCGAAGATTTTTTTATTCTCCCTTCCTTCGCGTTCCTCGGCAAGAGAGATGGTTTTTCGTGGGGGTGGAAAGAGGAGGAAATAAAACAAACGGAGCAGGAAGGACGGGTTAAACGAAGGAAATTGGAGAGAGAAAGGGATGGCGTGTGGGGGAAAGGGGGCCACACGAAAGACGGGAAGCGAGGGTGGAGGTGGCGGTGGGGAGGGATGGAAATATCATCGCATTTGCATGGATGAAGCTAATCAACCTCCATTCCGCACTCCCCGCAAGAGCTGAAAGACGACGGCGGGAGGGACTTGACGCCCAAAGGCGAGAAAATGTTGTGCGAGCACGTAAACTCGAGTAAAATAACTGGGAGACTGCGGTGGTCACGTCCTCTAGCATTCATGGTTGAAATTGCACCGCACAATGGCGAAAGATGAGCATTATGACACCCATATATTATTGAGCAGGCCTCATCATTATGCAGGAGGAGGAAATGAATACAGGTTCACCATATCTCCGGCTCACATGAAATTCATGGTGAAGATTATATAAGGAAAGGTGTGTACAGATGTGGGTATGTATATATACATGCATACATACATATATAACACTATTGTGAAATTACCACGGACGTGAATAATAATGCATATGAAGTTAGCACTAGTGGACAAAGACAAAAACACAGAAACTCACAAAAAAAGAGACTCATTCGGTATCGAATTTTCGGTGGCCCAAGCCACCTTTCTCAAGGTAAAGAAGGACAGAACTTCATATATACACGTATATATATATATATATATATATATATATATATATATATATATACATATAGAGAGAGAGAGAGAGAGAGAGAGAGAGAGAAAGAAAGAGAGGAGGTGAACTACCTATCTCTGAAATGAAATTACCTTTAGCTAAAACACAAGTTGAGGTATGAAGGGGGGATTTTATATTGACAGAGCAAACAGCAAGAGTTAAAGAATATAGATATTTGTGAAACTGATATGAATTCTTTGCAAATAGATGATACTGACGCAGTGTGTGAAAAACAAAGAGTGAAAGGCACAAACAGACATTCGCAGATTTATGAATGGTTGAACACACCTTGAGACACGATGTATCGATACACTTTAGAAGGGAAGATTGAAGGAATGGTCCAGCAAGAGAAGACCAAGAGACAAGTACAAAAAACAAATTAAGAGGGACTTAAAACAAAAATTATCTGGGCGAGATATTAAGATTGAATGGAGAAGAATTAAAGGTTGCAGTAAGCAAATCTTAGGATTGCAATACAGATTATGAGGAAATTAGTACGGGTGAAGAAATTTTAAAAAGAGAGGTGAATAATGTAGGGGGGCGAGCGAAAAGACTGCCAGGCGATAAATTTATGTTGAAAAAAATGAGTCATTGTCGTCAAAAGTTTAAGAATTATCACATAAAGAAAAAAGTAATTGAAGGAGCGAGCAGGTTTTAGCATTAATACCGCAGTTAAAATCACTCACTAGCAAATTAAAATTGTCTCAACCAAAAAACAAAGGGACGGAGTTAAAGGGAGATTGAATTCATGCGAGGTCGTGGTCAAGAGTGGGGAAATAAGGAAGGAGGGAGGGGAGAGATAAATGCCGAGGGCAAAGGAAGGGAAAGTGAGAGAGAACTAACCGACTTTTAATGAGATCATGGCGCTTCCATTACATGAGCACGGCCACATTAAATAAGTGGGTGCGGGAGGAAGTACGGGGACGAGCACAAGCAGATTCAACAAGCAACACGTCAAAACTGAGACTTGAATCTTTCACGTTTTATGGATCCCTACCGGCCATAGCAACAAACACGGGTGTCTTTGGGACAGACAGAATTAACGATTGGAACTGATACCGCAAATGTAAATCGCGATCCTTGAACTCTTAATCACCTCCTCACTCTTAAAAAAAATATTGAACCACACAAACAAAAAAAATTAATATGAACGAGACTTGAGAAGTATAGACGTGGGCGTACGGAAAAAATTCCGATGACCTTCGACACTTGAGATGGTTATTCCGCGAGCACGCAAATGCATGAAAGTTTCCAAAGAAAATTATCATTGCTGCGAGAGGAAAAAAGACCATTTAGAAGTGAGTCCAGAGAGATCCACATCAAGAAATGGAATTGAATCTGGAGGTGGCGGTGGTGCGATGAGAGTTTTGAAATGGAGGGGAAGGAGAATGGGAGAACGAAAGAGCGGAACCGGGGGAGGGCGAAAGGAGGAAATCAGAGCAAGGGAATGGAGTGGAAGAGAGAGAATGAGCAAAACGGGGTCTGGCAAAGAGGAGACGGGTATTCCGAAGGAAGATTTTTGAGGCGAAGGAGTGAAGGGTTGGGGGGATGGGGAGCGGAGGAGGGGCGCAGAAGGGAAATGAGAAGGAAAAGATGGCCGGGAAATGGAGTGGGCGAATAGGAGTGATTGGAAAACGCGCGGGAGGGGCGGGGGAGGAGCACGAGATGTGGATGGGAGGGGGGAGGGACGAGGGGGGTGGGGTGGGGACAAGGGGGATGAAAATGAGCGGGTCGGGTGCAGCGCGAAGGAAGGGTGGGGAAAGAAGACCCCCGGGGGTGGGGTGGGGGAGTGGATAGGTCTGGGAAGTGGTAGGGTTAGGTAAAAAGGGGGAGCTGTCACTTGCAGTCCTACGGTAGCAACTGGTGGTCGGGGGCAAACAGAATTCTTCGACCCCTTCCACGCCCCCTCCTCCGCACACACCCAACCCTCCCGCCCCCGTCTCTTCCGAGGCACGCCCATATTCTCTCCTTTGTGCCCCCCAACCACCCCCTCACCGTCCGACGCCACCCGCCGCTAAATTACTCCCACCCGCCCGCCCGAGCATCCATCCCACTCCCAGACCCATCCTCCGCACTGCATCCAACACGTGGGTTTTGAGGCAAATCCAAAAACGATAACCTTCTATTAACTCGACCATCACGAGGCTTTCCTTCGCCCGATTGGCATGTGAACAGCCATAATAAAAGTGTTTACCTGCCGATAAAACAATTTATTTATTTTTTTCGTCACACACGACCCCAGGACAGAATTTCAAACCTCCCCCCGTAGCCATGCGACATTCTTCTGTTATAACAGACGGATGAACACCGGGAAAGTTAATGGCGAGACGTCTATTGATACTTTTGAATAAAAAATTCTCGAAACTGCATGGAGACAGACCTCTGGAACAACCTTTTGGCGGCGTATAAAATGTGCTTCTGAGAGCTTTTAGTCGCGTCATTCATGGAGAGCTCATTCGAAATCGATACCTTATGGCTAAACCTCATCGCCAACTCCATCAAGCATGTTATGCTCTCGAACGACAATCGTTCGCATCGCTATCGCAAGCCCTTTCGATACCGCTATCACAACGAAATTGATTCCATCGAATAGAGAGACGGCGAGATGGATAAAAATGAGGACAATTCCGTTATGAGTCCTTAACGGTGCAGAAATACACAATTGAATTCTACTGCTAGATTAATAGATTGATTGATCTTGAGCAGCTGTCCCGTCTATAAAAAGTGGGACCACAGGAATTAGTGATGACAAATCAGATTTTTCAGCGGATCAATTACCACTATTTTCCATTTATATACGTCAATTTAAGCAACGATCCCAGGCGGCCAATTATTTTGGAGATATAACGACGAGAGTTGTACCAATTCCGCCTCCGAGATGATGGAAATTGATGAAAGGAAGTCCAGGGGAAGCTCCCGAGCGCAACCCGGATAGAGGGCCCTCCGCCCGCCATTGTGCGTTCCCGAAGCCCGCGTGAACGCCTCGTGGGGCCCAAAATCGAATCGGGTTGGCACGGCCACCTTATCCACCAAGCACACACATCACCCCCGCACCAGATCTCTGACCCAGAAAGGAGACTAAAACATACGCATAGCTCCGGTCGCTTGCGAACACCACGGTTGTGAAAGTGCTTCATTCAAACGCTATCGCTCTTGTTGTAATTTCATCGGCTTACTTTTAGCAATTGATTGCAGACAACAGCGGTGTGCCCGTCAGTGGCCCGAACGGGCGATTTGATGTCCGAGTACAATTACTGAAAGTTATTACGGGAACTTTATTTGAAACGAGAGATATAGCCCATTCGATTTGAACAGTAACAACTTCAGATTTCACCACAAGCTTATGTTTGCTTCAAGTCTTTACAAGTCTCGCTATGGGGACAGGGTGAGGAAATACTTTAACAGACGGATTCGCGAGACACGTCTGCATCTACGTAGGTGCTTCACTTTCTACTTATTCTGGCCAAATAAAGATTCGACACCGAAATGACTCTCGTTAGATTAAAAAAATGGAATAATAACTTTTACTTTCGAAATCAGCAGATATATCCATCTCGGACTTGTTCCTACACATATCTCTCACTCAAATGCCATCCTAGTAATTCTGCCAAGGAATATTGACCACAGATAGAAAATCAAACCATAGAACAATGGCACGGCTATATCAATAGTTTGTACACTTTGTAAAATGACTAAGTTCTGTGAAAAAGTATTCTATAAACCTATATTTCGGTACCTGTAATTGAAAATGACATTATCCATGGTAAACGGCAAGAGTTAGAAAAACGGAATGATGATTTTGGAATCTACAATTACATTTTTTAAATATTTTGTTTGCATACGTAATTTATTTGAAACACAATTTAAATAGTAAAAAACCCTAAGGAGAAGATGAACTCCGACTGCATAAAAACTGCGAATAAAATAAATTTCCGGAATGTTCTACAGAGTGAAGCGGATTTTAGTGAGCAGCCTATAGTTCAAAGGTAACGGCTCCTCAAAGTCTCTAGTCTCGCGAGATAAGAAGAAGATGCTTGTTTCAGTTGAGCACAAAATCCTTTTTCACGGATGGATGCTAAGATTGGAAAAATTCGGGGAAACCATAAAAGAGATTTCAGGAAAGCTACTGCCCTACGACTATTCTACTGGTATATGCTCTAAAAATCCAAATATTATCGATGCACGACATGATTTTAGTAGCTTCTTAAGTCTTTGCATTAAATAATGTCACGTTCTGAAAATGTTTTGAACACTACACTAAATCATAAATGAAACAGTTCGTTTCCAAACTTCATTCCCACATTCTAGTATTACATGCTTCGCCACGAAGCATGTAATACTCAAATTTAATACTTCAAAACTTCGCTACACCACTGGGTCGGGAATAAACGAGGCAGATAGGCCTCGTTGGCATGAATTTCTGCTTCACTAGTAACTAATTCTGGTCATATTGATCGTGAGTTAAACCACAGTGACAACATTTAATCCCTGCCTACGGTCAGGTATTCATGTTTCCCAAACGCTCGCGGACGACATAACGCCTCAATGAGAGAGGAGGCATGGTGGAAAAAGCCCGTGGGTTTCCCTTCTCGAAGGGCCAATCACGCGTGGAAGTTGGCACGCGTCGAAGAACTGCAACACACAAAACGTCCCCACCCCACGACCGACCAGAACATTGACTGCCCTTACCTTGATACTGTCGTAGCAGGCGGTCACTCTTCCGTTCTGGACCTCCACATTGGCCGGCGGGTGAGCGAACTTGCATTCCGTGTCGGGCCTCGTGCACTTGTTCCTCTGGAACTCGCGGCAAACCTCCAGCTGGAGCCACCTGGAGTCCTTGCCGTTCAGGAGGTTGTTCATGTTGACCATTGCCATTATCTCAGACCACGGCTGCAGACGTCGGCGGAATGCCGCTTTGTCAAAAAGATTCTCGTCTTTTCAGCGGAGAAACTTTACTTTTTTTCCCGGCTCAGGGTGCCGATGAGGTAGGAGAACCGCGTGGCGGCTTGGACGAGTTAAGAGTTGGCCCTTGGAGACGGCCTCGTTGTGTGTGTGGGGCGAGGGGAGGGGGTGGGGTTTGCGAGAGGAGCAGAGAGGGCAAGGAGGTTGATCTCGTGTCTCGGGCGGGGTTGTGACGAACCCCTTTCACTGGAGCAGGGTTTGATTTTCTCAACGAGGATTCAGTTCGAATGCGTTTTTCTTCTCTTCCTTGAGGTCTACAGGATCTCGAGAATTTCTTTTTTTTATTTAGACCGGGCAACAGAACTTCCTTATACCCGTCGAGGGAGGACGATCACTTAAAAATTTTTTCTTATTTCTTATCGTAGGTGCACAAAAAATATATGTTGTGATATATTATCAATATATTATTAGTGTTTGTGATAATCACTAGTTGATAAAATGTCAGAAGTTCCGCGTTATACTTTCAATAACCACATATATACCCTATACCTTTCTTTTACACACCAAATTGACTTCTCTCACGGCAGAAAATCTCTACAACTCTCGCCCTTATCTATAATTAGAATATTTCGTTTATTTTTTAAAAAATCTTTTGAAACGTATTTTATTTATGTATATATATATAGATATATATTTCTGTATGTATATATATGGCAAAAAGAAGACTAGTAACGGAAAATATTTGATGAGAATGATATCACTGGACCTTAAAATATCACTGAATCTCGAGTCAGTTGACGTTTTTTTTAAATAGATGACGACGAAAGTGGTTTTTTTAGGAAGGCTCAGAAAGAAACTATTCACAACCTAATAATCCTTCGTTCTCAGATCACTTTATGCTTCTCCTGCCTCTTTGTTTAGAACGATCTTCTTATTACTTAAACAGTTTATTAAAATGCGTTTTTTGTTCCGTTTTTCAAAGATAGGACAGATTAGGACAGTTTTTAGAAACGATAATTGTGTTTCCTCCGTCTTCGTTTACTTTGGTGTTGCGCTATTTTTTTAAAATGTCTTCTCCTACCTTACTTAAAATATCGATTAGAATTTTATTTCCAACTTGCCGGATGCTGCTCGTCTCCTGCGCTGTGGCACATACAGTCTTCGTTCCCGATTCTTCTTCTACTTCCACCGATCGTTTTGACAGAGAGAGAGAGAGAATGAAAAAAAACTCTCTACTGCCAACTTTTAGCGAATTTTTTTCCGACGAAAGAGAAAAACAACAACGACCACTACTGATTTTTTTGAAACTCCTTCTTCTCCTTGCAAGCACGCGGGAGGTTTACGGATCAGACCGATCAGACTACAATTTTTTTCTCCTCAAAGAAACTTTTTCCTTCGCAGCCTCGTCGTTGAGCAAGCGGGAACCAGATGCGGAGGAGAGAGAGGGGTTGGGATGGCGGTGTAGTGGGCTCGTAAACACCGTTCGACTTGTGCCTCACTGGAAGCTTCTTTCCCTCGGGAAGGTCGCCGCTGAGATGGTAGCAGTACTCGTGGTGGAGTTTGGTGGTGATCGCGCGGCCGCTGGACGTATATCCTTGGGAGGAGGAGGCAAGCGAACGCAAATTGGTATTTAGCAAGGCGCGGTGTGACAGCACACTTCTTCGTCGGCGGAGGTGGTCTCGGTGGAGGCGGAGGGGGCGGCCACAGTCTCGGGGGCGGGGGGGTGTGCTTGGCGGGGGCGAGAGGGAGCGCGGTGGTGCGGGCTGGGGGCCTCAGGGTGCTGGGAGGTGCAGCAGCGGCAGCAGCGGCGGGCGTCCTTCCAGAATGTTAGCGATGGCCTCGGGGATGCCGCTAGCACATTGCGCGCGGGCGACCGGGGAGGGGCGAGAAAGCTGGTGGGCTGGCTGGACGAGTTAAGTCTGCAAAGGCGAGAGAATGGAAGAGAGAGGGGAGAGGAGTTATTACAAGTCGAATGTCAACAACGGCTCGCTACTGATAACTGCCCCCCCCCTCACAAAATTTACGGAGGGCGTATGAAATGAATAGCTCGCGCAGGCGCGGACCAGGCAAGAGTTTTCTCTAAAATAACATTTTCATTTCCACAAATGAAAATTTAGGAGAAACTCATGCCTGATACTAACGCGCCATAGCGTACAAAGCAGTGTTTAGAAATTGGGGTTTCATTTTTTAAATGAACAATAGTTATTACTTATGTAAGAAGCTCTCAAAAAGCTGCACACTAACATATATTTTTAGCTTAGGCACAACTGGATAAACAGCATTACAATTACATATATTTGTTTTTACATGACAGCTCAACACAATGACAACGGAAAAAATCATACTTGTTATTAAATTAGCAAGCAATCTTTAAAGCGGATGAAAGCAATTAAAATACTATAGTGATTAGAGATTCACGTGACATATAGTACCACATATTTGAAGGCAAGATGAGATCATCATCAAGTTCAAAAGGTCAAATCCTTCTGAAGAGAAATGTCAGAACAATTTCACCCATTCGAGGAGGTTGAGTTGAAGAAAGAGGAGGGGGCCCGTGGTATTAGACAAAAATGTGGGAAAAAATTAATATTATGCTTGACGCCAGGGACTTGAGGATATGTACCAAATGCGACCCATCAAGATTGGCGATTTCACGGAAACGGACTCGTTTGCAACCAGGAGAAAATGTGAATTCGAAATTAAGACGATAATGATGATAAGAAAACGGACAGGTTAGGGGAATAATTTTTTTAATCATCCCACTATCCCCTATCATCACGATCAAGGCAAATGATAGCGTCATTTTCTTATGTAACCATGAGATTTACACGGACACACTCTTTCATCAAAACTTCTTCCCGTCAGTCAGCTGCACACAATTATCAGTTATATCGTAGGGAAAATATGATAGTCATATTCGACTAAAATTTAAGTAGACAAATGCGCGAATCGGAAGAGAAAACACTGGAGCTACAGAAAAAACACAGAGAATGTTTTGAGACCCACAGTTCTGCAGTATCCGTGAAATCCTAGATTTTAAGAAAGCTTTCGATAAAGTCCCTCATTGCAAATTACTGGCGAAATTGGAAACCTATGGAATACACGAAAGTATTATTAACTGGATTAAACAATTTTTAAGTGATCGTGTCCAAACAGTCGTCCTGGACGGTGTATCATCCGATACTGTCAAGGTCACGTCGGGGGTACCACAAGGAAGTGTCATAGGCCCCCTCCTTTTCCTTATTTACATAAATGACCTCAGTACCGTAGTTAATAGCAAGCTCCGTCTTTTCGCCGATGATGCAGTAATTTATGGGGACATCCGAAGTCACGAAGACAGAGTCGTGTTAGCCAACGACCTAGATGCAATTCAAAATTGGTGCGATACATGGCAATTGGAATTGAATTTTAAAAAATGCGTAGTAATACATTTTTGGGAAAAGAGTAATTCCCTCCCTTATAGTTACAAAGTGAAACAAACCAAAATCGCGAGGGTAGATTCCTTTAAATACTTGGGTGTAACAATTACTCACGATCTGTCCTGGGGAAAACACATACGAGAAATATGCGGTCGTGCTAATAAAAAATTGGGATTTGTGAAAAGAGTGCTAGGTAAATGCGACGAAAAGGTGAAAGAACGATGTTTCCTTGCCTTGGTCAGGCCCCACCTAGAGTATGCTGCCAGTATATGGGATCCTCACAACATAAATTTGGTTTCGGAATTAGATCGAGTTCAGCGGAGGGGGGCTAGATTTGTCAAACATTGTTATGACCAACTCAGCAGCGTATCCACTTTGTTAGACAGTTTAGGTTGGGATTCTCTTACACAGCGGCGTTTCCAATATAGATTAAACTTATTAAAAACATTTAAAGATGGGCCCTTTTCCGATGACATCAAGGATATAATACGAACCCCAACGTATTACGGTCGAAGGGATCACGAATATAAGACTAGAGAAATAGACTGCAAGACTGACAGGTTTAAAATGTCATTTTTTCCAAGAACGATAAGGGAACAGAATGCTCGTAGTCGAAATTCCCCAGGACTTAGTTCATTACAATAAGTATTAACGTACAGGTTAGGGACTTCGCGAGGATATGTATACATGTGTGTATGTATGTATGTATATGTATGTGTGTATATATACATATATATATGTATATATATATTTTTTTTCCTACAGGTTCCCCCCACCTTTCCTCACCTAACTCCCAACCCCCTCAACCCTTACCCTTCCCTCATGGTGCTACACCCCCTGCCACACACCTTTTTGGTGGCTCGCAGGGTACTTATGTAGATGTAGATGTAGATGTAGAAATAGGGAAATCGCAGTGGCAGGGCTCGATTTTATGGTCAAATTCCATTCAGCCATCGCAGATCGCACCAAGGACGGAAAATGATGACACCGCCACCAAAGCATCAAAGAATAAGAGGAGCGAGGCTCTCCCGCAAAGACGGCTATTC
This sequence comes from Hetaerina titia, assembly GCA_037158775.1. Lineage (NCBI taxonomy): Eukaryota > Metazoa > Arthropoda > Insecta > Odonata > Calopterygidae > Hetaerina > Hetaerina titia. The sequence continues at coordinate 89,407,275 of CM073778.1, read as the reverse complement.
CCATGGTCATGGAAAACGCTAATGTAACATAAATAAAATCGGCCTCCAGAAAGAGAACCTTGCGGTATCATTCTTTCTGCGTCCGCGCAGGAGGAGAGCAAAAGGAAAACACGAGGCAGAAATTCACCTGACGACGATAGCGTGGGCCCCGCGAGAGTACGAAATCTAATTTGCGCACATCAAGTATCTCGCGCGGAATTACGTGGGAAAACGGCCTTTGTTTGGATTTTTCCCGAATAAAAAAACACATTCCATCCGGGGGTGGGAGGAGGGAAAAGGGACGAGGGGTAGGGAGGAGGGCAAAGGACGGAGGCTGAAAAGGAAACGCCGGGGCAGTCTCGGTGGTAATGTGGGTTATGGGAAAATAGCCATCACGAGGCGTTTCCAAGCGGTGGAGAGAGAGAGAGGGGCAGGGGGAGGAGAAGTGTAGAGGATGATGATGAAGCAGTGGAAGAAGAAGAAGGGGAGAGGGAGGGGGGGAGAGAAAAAGCGGAGGGAGAATTGAGGAAGGAGATAGGGAAGTTCTCGAGGATACGGAAAAGAGGTCGAACGATTCGCACGCGTTTACGTGACTGGGGAAGGCGTGTGCGAGGAGGGTAACACCCCCTTTTCCTTATTCTGCTCGCTTTCGTTCTCCGTTCATCTCCCCAACCCACCCACCCGATCCCGCACACCATCCCTTCCAGTTCCACACGCCAAACGGGGGTGTGGTGGTGGGGGGAAGGAAGAGATAGAGACTGCAGAGGGTGGGGCGGGTTTTCAGGGAGGGAGGGAGGGCTAGGGGGGAGGTGGAGGAGGGAGAGAAAAATAGGCCAGTGAGGAGGGGGAAAAAAAGGATCGCGGAACACGCAAGGGCTATTTGGGCAATTACATTTGGAAACGCGGGGCCGGCCAAACTACTACGCATGCCCATTCAGTTTATGCGCCGGGCGTTTCGTTGAAATAAGACTGTAATGATGGGCGGAATTGAATGTGTTATGGCACGTACGACTTATTATTAACAACATGCTACATTTTTCCTTTGGGGCACCAAGTGTTTACTTTGATGAATGAAATGTTCAGTATCTGTTGAATTTCAGCTTTTTACTCTCTCTCTCTCCGTTTTCACAGCGAGGGGAGTACGACTCGACTGCATAACATCTCACCACCTTAATTTGATTACACCGCCGAGAGGTGTATTTAAAATATCCGAAATAAATTTAGATGATGGATATAGTCATGAAAACCCGAAATAAATGAAAAGGAAAATGGTTTTAATTACGATTGCACTGAGTCAGCCCTCGGGGGTAGAGCAGTATGCATGGAAAACATAGCATCAAATATTAAAAAATAACAATTGCATTGACGGCAGTACATCAAGGTAGTACTCTCAATATATTCTTCTGAGAAGAAATTCAAATGAAAAATTTAACTATTTTAGGATGATAACCATGCTTCTCTCCTAGTTTTAGCCCATGACTTTGGAACGTGAAAAGTGCAGTATTTCCATGAAGGTAACGACGATTAATGTCGTAATCCATGAAATATGTGCCTTGATGGCTCATATAGAGAAACAAAAAAACACCACGCATAAATGATTTGATGTGGCAATTAGTCTGACGTTTCCATTCTAAGTGCAATGGAAATTTAAAGATAGATCAAATTGTCATTCCTAAAGAAAAACAAGAGAAGTTCATAAAAAGGAATCGATGGCTATAAAAAAAACAATTAGGGGAGTAGAAGAGACTTCAGAGTAGAAGTAGCAGGAGAGAGTAAGAAGAGAGAGTAGAAGGTGCAGGTTGGATACCATTACTTTTGCAAAATGTATCAGCAAAATATTTTACTACCAAGTAATACTCTCCAGCATAAAATAAATCTAATTGCGTTTCTTTTCTTTGCAGATGTAAAACAAGCGCAGAAAGCTGATAAGTAGCCCAAACAGATATCACATTCTCCTCAGAAACTCCATGGATACATGATAGGGATATGTTATTCGCTGAGGCTTTTAAATATGACTTCAGAGAATAAAAAATATTGATGGAAACTATTTCTGACTATAATAACGGCGAAAATAAAATTTGGCCGGAACAATGGCGACCAATTTTTTGCCGTTGAAAAATATTAGGAAAAATCAGGTAATGTAATAATAGAAAGTGGCCAAGTGGAAAATAACACATCAGTGTCTGCCTTCCGTATTTATCCTCATGAATCCATGTTCCACAATTCACTCCGAAAACTCCGCTTCGCACAATGAAGGCTACTGGTGCAAGTGAATAAATAGCGTGGGTTGTATTGAGTTTACCGAATTCCGTTTCGGATAAGTATGGACAGAAATCGCCATCACGCACCAGTGGTCACAATATGCTTACAATGGCATGGAAATAAAAGAGCAGACTGTATAGAGATCGTGGTCGTCTCCAAAAATGGAAAAAGGTAATTTCTTCGTGCAATAGGTCGGGATTTTTTTAATGTAAGAGGCCATCCTACTCCATTTTGTCAATATTTTGGTCGAAGTCATCGAAATTTTTAAGGAAAAAGACAGCTCTGGAAAAACAAAGACGGGAGTTTTAATGAGATTTTTAACAGAGGTAGATCTGAGCCTTAAAAATTTAGAATTGCATTAAAAGGTGCTAATTACTATAAGATATAAAATGAGAAAAACGAATACTATGAACTGATATCAATAATATTCTTAAAAATGCAAGTAATAATGCAGATCCATTAGAAAAATTGGGATTTACAACATGTTTCTAACGTAGATGCATCTTTCACGCACTTATTATTTTTTTATTCATCAATACCAGAGTATTTGCGCACATATTGTGCGGTTTTAGCTAGTATGAGTAGGAAACTATGGACGACGCCATGTTCTGAAACAGAATGATAGACTTTCTTCATTTCCAAACTTTTTATGGTGGAAATCTGAACTGCCTTATAACAATTACTGAGATTCATTCGCTTATTTGCCACTGTCAAGAGCAATACCATAACTACTGTTGTATTTGTCCACACGCCAAAAAAATTGCACAATGAAATCGCATGGCAATTACACGACTCATTCCCCCCAACAAATGAAATTACAATGTTACGCTAATATTTTTTTATGCTATCTAATTTTAGACATCCTTCATATTCGTCATTTGTATTTAAATTCCACCAGAAATTACGCTATGCACATGAAATATCTGCGATATTGTAATACACGCATAAAGACTTTAATGAGAAATTTTAAATACAAATCAGCATTTGACCGGGAATGATAACTTATAAATAGCAAAACTCGGGTATATATTTAGTCACTCGTGAGGGAGACCATATGAATTATTTAAATGAGCTACCTCGATAAACTCGCGGCAAAACTCGCAGATATAGATCTAACACTAAGTATATAACGGAAAACAATGCAAGGGATCAAAAGCTCGATCTTTTCCTCTAATTTTCGGGGTGGGAGAATGAAATGCGAGTTGAATCCATTTGGGGAGGGCGAGCGGGAGGAGAGGAAGGGACACGGAGAAACACCTGGCCCGCGGTCAGCTGCGTGGGGTCGCCGATGGGAGCAGATACGCGCAGGTGGGCACGGCAAACAATTTTTGGGGGAGTTGGGAAGATAAGGCGGGTCGAGGCTCTCCGGGTATCACGTCATGACGGCACCCTCGCCTAGTTTGTTTAGTGTGGTGTCCTCTGATTACGCCCAATCGGGTTCTTAGGCTCGGCAATCCCGGCCTACCCACATGACGTCTCGGATTAGCGGCCTAATTAATGGACATGGAAATCCATCCGCAGACATTCACCTTCCTTCATGTTAACCCTGGAAACACCGTCGGGGAAAACACTTCTTCCAGCCGCCGAAGAATTCAGAGCAGGCGTGTGGTCAAGCCACCCAAGTGTGGCCCGTGATGATGTAGCCTAGGGCACGTTTCCTGCACTGTACAAAGAAGATCGGTACTGAGGAACACTTCCGAAATTGGATGGCGAGAAAAACCTTAGTTCCAGATGTTCCTTCCCTAAGCAACGTTTCATTAACATTTATGTTAAAACTACTTAAAATAAGTACTTCGGACTATTAAGGCATGAAAGCCGTATGTCCAGATGATAATTCCGCACGATATGTATTGTGAACCATTTTACGTTTAATGAACCTAGTGATGCTCCACTTATTTTTTTAGGAGTAACAGCAGCATGGCTCACAAGCGAATTTAGGTTGAAATTCGGATACATTTAACTGTTGGCAAAATTATTTCCGTCGTTGGAATTAATTACATTGTGTGTTGGCCCCAAACATTTTAGTGGGGAACGAGCTGATGATTCGTGGCTAGTGCAGAAAAATTCCCTGCCGCACATTGGAGCGGTGGCTTACAGAAAGCCAAATCACTAATAAAATCAATGCGAAATAAATCATTCGGACTTAAAAAAACCTGGGGTAGGGAATTTTACATCTCAAACTATATTCCATTGAATAACCCATTAACGAGGTTTGATTTCTTCAAAAAATCTGGACAAAGTTCAAGGTAAAGCTTTGCAAAAATTTTTATCATATGTTTCCGTGGCGTTCAGGTGAATGAGACAGGTTCACGCGTTTTCTGCCCGTTGGCATTATATGGATGAGGAATATTCGAGGTACTCCGCCGCATCAGGCCGGGTCTGGAGTCTTCAGTCTGGCCTGAGGACGCCTGATGCAGAGTTATCGAAGCGTCGTCATCCACATGATTCCGACGCGGAGGACACGCCCAAACTTGACTTCGCAAAAATTGTCCAGAAGACGTCAGTAGCTTGCATGGCAAAAGGCAAGGATCCGTGCAGCAGTAAATGATGGGTAAAAAAATAACTCAAATGGCAAAAATGGACGGAGATACATTCTTCTAACACCGAAGAGGAGACTTTGTAGCCATAAAAGCTTGCTTTCCTAAGTTTTATCCTCTCCGCAAACCACATTTCTTTCTCTTCATCGGCAATGAAATGAATATGGTCCATTTACTCTCAGAAACCCAAACCTCAGTAAGTACATTGCGGTCCATGAGATTCGTTTCAGCTACTAGGTACTCATATAATACGGGGGCATAAGAGTAATGCAATTCAAGACATGTTTGACCTCGGAGAATTGCGGCATGCCCCTTGAGACACGCGGGGACTCGAGTAATCTCAGGAAAGTACGAGTACGAGCGAAGAAATTGGTGAAATGATTCCATAAAAAATACCTGAGTAACGTAGTATTTTCCGGGTGCACATCATATCCTTGGGTCCGTTTCTTTTAAGGACCTCCTCCTCCCCATTACGTGATACACAACTGCCCTTCAAGGGCTCTCCACCATCCTCCTCGTCTTCCAGCGAGAAATGGGGGGGAATGAAAATAAGGGCGAAAGCTGGACCGACCGGTTTGCGCGGACCAAAAGCCGCCCGACGCTTCTCCTTTGTCTTTTTTCTCTTCCTCCTCCGTCGTCTCCCTCTTTCTCCTCGTGCCCGCCAACCCCTTCCGACCCGCCGCCACATAAGACGACCTAACGCTCGAGAACGATCTACGCCCGGTTTTTACATCGAACCCCTCTCCCGCCACCCCCACCCCCATCCCCCCCAATAGATGCGAGACACGTCAGCCTTGGAAGAATGCTCCACCGAGAGACCCCTTCCCAACTCACCCCCTGCCCTCCCCCCTCTCTTCAGCTCTTACATCTCATGAGCGTACGGAGGCTGGAATAAAGAATCCATGGCGATGGCCAGACTTACCTGCGAAAAAAGCCGGGCCGAGAAAGAGAAAAAAGACGCAACCGAGGGAGGGAGGTAGAGAGCAAGGGAGAGAGAGAGAAAAAATATGCTCACTGACCGAAGGCCATGCGAGACCATTATCCGAAGGACGCAAGAGGCCAAAAATGAACGCAAAAAGCGGCGATGATCTCATAAAGCGAGAAAGTATGTTCTTGCAATCTCTCGTTGAAGGCATCACCCGAGACACGATGTCCAAAATGGCGGACGCCATGCCGTGCATTCGTGCCACTGGGAGGCGGTGGCCATTTTGGGTGCTGACCCCTTCGTGATGCGAAAGCGATCTGCCCAACTCCGGACCCCTTCTTCGATTTCCACCGATTGTATTCACTGAATTGAAAATATAATAAACGAACGACATTAGGAGAAACGTTGAGAAAAATCTTGTCCATGAAATTAACTGGTGCGGGTACTACCCAGCCGTGTTAAGGTAGAGAAGTCATTAAAAAAACCATGCAGCATTTCGAAGCGAAACTCAAAAAAGTAATTCGTATAACGAACGAAGAATTAGTACCACGTGCATATTCTCAAGTTATACTGCAAATTCGGCCTCAGCTGAGATCACTGTTACGCAATGACATGGAAATGCCCATTTGAAATGCAACGGAATATAAACATAGAATAGAAACGTGATCGTAACAAAATCAGAAGAAACCAGTCCTATTTTCTTAATTGAAAAAGCAAAACTTCACACTTTTATTCATAGTCTACATTTGCACATAAATGACTGGTGTGCTGACGACCGACAACGCGCTCCCTTCCGGCGGCTAGCGTCTTATTGTGCACATGTGACGTAGAAGAAAGTCCAGATTCACCAATAAGGAAACGATAACCGCGGGAAAATAAAATAATTTCCCGTCGCATATTAACAAATCAACAGCATCAAATCCACGCAGATTTGAGTGGACCATGCCAATGTTAGGTTAGTTCAATTAACGAATGGGAAGAAGAAATCAATATCAAGAGTCACCAGGTCGATGTATCAAATCAAATCGACGCCAATGGAGAACAACGAGATCAAAAAATACCATTTCTACTATCCTCTGCCGGGTGGGAAAAACGTAGGTGCGTGCTCGAATAAGACCGTCTGATGGAAAATGCTCCCAATAAATATTTTATGGCACGTCGAGGCTTCAATTTCCGCCTCGGACGTCAAGATTTGCTCGTTAAAATAAGAGCAATTGTTCGCAGGAAACATTAACAAATCGAAGGGCAACGCGCGAAAAGCCGCAACAAGGGCGAATTCATGGCGAAGGGCTCTCCCGACGAAAACCAAACGGGAGAGTCGGCCGAAAAGGATAAAAAAAAAGAAATAAATAGAATCCCGCCCGACCAGTTTCATGTCTGAACACAGTAGCTACACTGTGCGTTCGAGGGATGGCGTCGATGCAATGGAAACAAAGGAAATTGCGTTCGCCAGAAACGAACTCAAAAATAGCACTTGAAGCAAGTGAAACTCGAGCCAAAAAAAACTTTCGAAAAAAATGCTGTACCTCATCGACACGAAGCAGGTCTTACACGTGTTTGACCTCATTGGTCCTGCCATTCACCAGCACCCCTGTGACGGTGATTATGCCGGACAGAAGAAGGGGGTTGGATTCTCGCACTCGGAATGACTCTCTTTCTCCACGCGGAAAGCATTATGCCGGCGAGAGGGAAAAAATCGAGTTAATACGCCCGCCCTCCGAAATGAATAGGTAGAGGGAGGGACGTGGGATGGCATTTTATGTGAAGGCGTCGAACATGCGAGAAGGGACACGTAATGAACAAGCCAATTATGAGAGGCGGTGAATGCTCTCGAGTACGGACACGACGCGCGGAATCACCCGCCAGGTCTCGTGACCGTGATCGGGGAATGCGGGAGCGAGAGTGTGCCGCGGGCGCATTCCCAATTCATACGCAAAGTTTGAAAATAACAAGAAACTAGCAATGGCATTGCCACTTTACAAAAATGATTTACTGGACTGAACTCGATTTTTCCACCCGCCTAAACGGGAAAATGTAACTCCCGTTGAAATCAAAAATCACAAAATACAAAGAAAAAATAAATATTTTTCCGCAAAAAATCCTAAAATTAATCCCAAAAAGCAAACATTCAGGCATGAATTGCAGTGCTATTAAGATGTACGTGGGTTGTTTAAGAAAGAGAAGTTCCAATTCGCATAATTAATTTCGCAAATATTGAATGGTATACCTATTACTAGCTTGATGTGCAACAGATATTTGGTACACTGAGTTGATTCCAGAGTGGAGTCAGGCAAGTCCATCCAAAGTTAGAGTAAAGAGTTATTAAGTCTATCCAAAACCTACTTATATATATATATATATATATATATATATATATATATATATATATATATATATATATATACACATTCTGTGTTTTTTATGACTTATCAGTGAATTTATATATATATATATATATATGCGGCGTTGAATAATGCGAGTTTACTAAAGTGTGGGATCCAGGTTTGTGATTTGCTAGGATAGAAAAGAAATGCACCGTTGTAACTTTGTATAGTCTGTGGTCATCTGAAGCTTACCATAAACGGTTGAATAGCTATAACATTAACAATAATAGTGATAGACATTATTGAATTTTAAGTAGAAAATCCGTAATGTCCCCTAAAACATACTATATGCTAAGTTGCGTCAACACTGCGTATGCGCATGTTTTATATATATATATAAAAAACCATAAACATAGTATTCAACCCAAAGGTCGGTTTGGTAGGTGATGGTAGAGCTCACCAATGTACGAAGCCCGACGGCGTGTGAATATTTACACATCAGGGTAGGGGGGCCAGTTCCTTTCCCTGTGCCGGTTATGGTTTCCCAGAAAGATCTGGTACCCGAAAAATCAACTAGCTTGGGTGGAGCTGCAAGTGCCCAAAGTGCCTTGCCCAGGAATCGAACCCGTGACCCTCCGGTCAGTAGTCCAACATATATATACATATATATATATATACCTACATGTGTGTGTATGCCTGTATGTTTGTATCTGTGTATGTATGTATGTATGCATTGTGCGCGCACCCAACGAGGAATACGTGCTTTCCGTGAGTGAAAATGCTGGCAGTGAGAGAAAATTAAGCGTTTCATTCTATCTTATCTTTTGGCCAAGGGAAGTGGTTTCAGAATGAAATGGGACGCCATGTTCTTCCGGGAAGGACTAGCTTCGCAAATCGTTTCCGAAAGGACACCGTGAGCATTTTCCAAAACGAGGCTGGTCGTGTATGAAGTAATTATCGTTTCATTCGGCATTTACTGGTCTGAGAATTCTATGAACGGATGAGGTTCTATTTCACCTTCGAAGGAGCAGTGCAGACACGCCAGCATTTAAGGAAATTGGCCTCAGCACATGGGGATTAAAACGAAGTCGAACCTTTAACTCTCCCTTTATAGCCCAAACTTAGCCTAAACCAAGTTATTGACAGTGGTTTAAGAAGACGATGGAAAAAAATTGAACCGCTCTTCTGTCTCTCCCCTATTCCGGATAATGGAGATGAAAATAACATCCAGTCTGGTTAACTTCGTCACTTTTTATGCAAGATATTTATTCTCTTAGTCCTCAAACTCCGATACCTGATCTCTCCTTCGACTCCTGCAAAATCCACGACTATTTCATAGTCAAAGGACTCTATTGAAGGTTGGTTAACTCATAGGGACACATGTTATCAACCTGCATATCATCGAGAATCAGATGCGCGATTGCAAGCCGACTTCTTTGTTTTCCTGAGAAAATCATTGTTAGGAAGTTAAGCTGAATGGTGGAGTAAAACTGTGACAGATAGTATTCAATTTGGAAAATGCGCTATACTTAGCAATTACGTGAAGTATTTGGTACAGCCAGATGAAACCAATGGCAATAATAGATCTCAGCAGAAATATTTATTCGATGGGGAAATACTGGACCTTCTCGTTCGATACCACTTACCTACTGCATTTCAAATCGTGAATAGCACAACATCTAATAACAATCCCGAATTTATTAATTAATTCGGATAAATGTAATTATCAACTGCTCACGCCTAGGTCCAGCCACATCAAAAATATCAAAATTAATAATTGATACGATTCATTTCCCCAATGACTGTGGTCATGATGCGACCGATTTAGTGAGCGCTTAAACAATCACATTTTTATTGGACTCGTTTGTTTTTTAATCCCAATCTCGCCGTTCTTTGGAAATTTTCATTTCCGTTTGTATTATGGATCTAAAATACAGACCATTCAAGTGTCAATGATAAAAACTGATAGGAATATCTTATGGCTCAATGAAACATCTCTCTGGTCTTCCGCGGTACAGTAAAATCCAGGATGTCAATCGAAAAGTTGCATAGAGTTGAAACACGTATTTAAGTTGGCGCACGGATTAGCCCCAACGCAATCTCTTCTTTTGGGCTCATTCTTAAAAAAGGCTTTCATCAAGTAATAACCCAATGGCATCTTTAAAACACCAAGCACTAAATACTTAATGTATAGATTGATATATTATTGACGTTTTTCAAGCATCACATCGTTAGCAAGCCTCTAAAACGGACGACAATAATCACTTTAATGAACGTTACATGTTCTCCAAGGTGAATAACATTGTCTTAAATGTTCGTTCACTGTTCCTTAATACTCATGATAATCACCCGTAGAGTTTAGTTAATTAATTTTAAGTTCATTTGGCAAAAATTACGATGGTTCGATTCAGCTTCGATTTCCAAAATTAAATTTCCACAAAGTCACGATTGCAAAGAAATATGTGTTTCCGTGGATGGCATTTCTGCGAATCCGACATTTCTTAGAGTTGTTTAAATATGAGATATTAATGGTTATGCTAATGCATTTGCTAAATGATTGGCGAATATCCTCTTACTTCCATGTAAGTATAATAGTCAACTCTATTCATGAAATAAAATTTCTTTCGTTTCAATCAATTTAACCAAACCTATACACGAAAAATAAAAAAATAAACGTACTCTGGATTTCCAAGATCCCTTTTCTTGCAAATCGATAGGGTGACATATTCAATTACCGAGTTTTAACCCTCCTTTGGACCGCTAAAATGTAGGAGATAAGAGAAAACGCTCTTTTTTATGAGGTCAATTAAAAATCCAGACGGTATTAATGCATCTCCTACTTCGCAATAAATTTCATAATGAGATCCAGGAAAAAGCACTCGGCCGCGGCGTCGGCATTATTTCTGACAATGTTTCAGCGTTATTCATCTGCGGGCATTACTCGAGTCGGAGGAGGAGAAGGAAGGGAAGGAGGGATGAAGGGGGAGAGGGGTTCCAAGACGATATTTTTTTCACCACTCTTCCACGAGATGTAGTGTGGCGGTAGGAGCAAAAAAACATATTCGCGAGATTAAAAAAGACGCTGAAGCAACTCGGGCGGGGATTTTTCAGCGCCCGTCACGAAGGGGGGGGCGAGGCGGGGGTGTGGGGGGGGGGCGGACTTCGTCGTCGTCCGCCGCCGCCGCCGACCCAACCTCCCGATAAAACAAACGCAGAGCGACGGGCCGCGCAGTCGATGCTCAACTTTTCCTTGCACCCCGCAAAGGAGGTCGCCGCTGGAGTGGAGGAGGGTTGCGAGGGAGATGAGGAAGATCGCGAGACGGTAGACTGCCCGGGGGGGGCGGAGAAGGGGACGGGGTGGTGGGGGCGGTGAGAGAGTTGGAATTATACGAGTGGAGGACATGGTAAGAAAAGGATCGAGCATCAGACGAGTGGAAAAGGGAGAGGCGGGCGGGAATGGCGGATGACAAAAATTGAGGCTGCGGATGGATTGTTAAGCTCCGAGGAGGATCAACGGTTTAATCACAGCCGTCCATATATATAATCACGCTATTAGGGGCATACCATATATTACGCCGCGTACTCTTCTGTGCTATTTTGAACACCCTCCCACCCCCTTTTCCCCCTCAAATCGCATCCATCCGTGACAAAAGGTCACATCTCCCACTTTCCACATACCACAATTCTTCAAAATTTGAATCAATGCCATCAATTGTTGATGGGACTGTTGGCACTTGCCTGCGCTAGAATATGAAACATAACCTGACATCTGTTTCGCTCACATCGGTGCATGTTTCCATCATTTTGGTTTACCTCCACGCTACCTACATTCCTTCTCTGACATATCCTTCTTCTCTTCTCAAATGTTTCTCCCACACCTTTGGGTATGATGCATTGTGTGGACCGAATCTCAGATAAAAGGATAGGGAGAAAATTCTAGCGTAAAATGCACCCGCCTTTTGACGGCGAGACACACTTGGGGCTTCGCTTATGAGCAGAACTCCCTGGGAAACCCGAAGAAAAGAGCAAGTGTGACTGGTGCCAGGCGGTAAACGGTCCATCGCCAGAGGCACTCCTACAGTGGAACAAAACAAATATCTGTTTCTCAACGCTTGATGACGATTTCTCAATCTTCAAAATATATGGACAGAGTTTGGGTTTGATACAATAGTAAAAGCATAGATTTTCAATTTTTCCCATGAAAAGCAGGCATTTCTGGTCAAAACACCATTTTTTCCGGATGAAAATTTATTGAGAAAAATTTATTTCAGCTAAAGATTATACTCCAGTTCTCGATTCAGTAAACTGTCACTAAAAATTGAACATGCATAGGAGTTGTGTTTTAAAAGCTTTAGTGACGTTAAAACTTGTGTGGCTGCATTCAGACTCATTATTATGAAATTAGCAGCCAATATCACTTAGGAATTGTAACTTGGGTGACTCTCCTTCAAGCCACTTTGACCATTTTGACATCATCATATGTTAATGTAGTGTTCTTTGACGGTTTTGAGCCAAAAGTATGAACATTTTTCAATAAAACGATGATGCAACATTAGAAAATACTTCGCTCTTGCCGGCGTTTCGCAAAACCAAATTTTAACTTACGAGAATTCAATTAATCCGTTTCCAGATTTAGAATTTCGTAGTGAAATAAAAAAATGAAATGGTTTACGGTTATTGTTAATTTGCAATAAAAATTCACGAAAAATACAGAAGCGTATCTTGAGACATATATTTTTCAAGTGTATTTATTTAGTTATGATATATTTTGTCAGAGATTCTAGAGAAATGCTCAGGGTGATTTACCTGAAGTAATCTGTGATACAATCTATTAGAAAAGTATCGCAACTCGTATCTCGAGAATGAGTCCGTATCTAGAGGCAAAAACAGAATAAGAAAAAGTTCGAATCGCGAAAGAGTTCGCATTTTGAGCCCTTCGTAAAATCCAAGGAACATTCTATCTGGTTTTTACCCCATGCAATATTTTCCTTCACCTCTTTCCAGACACTTCTCTATATTTGGAATTTTTTTAGAAATGTTCAGGGCGTTTGCCGCTACTCTTAATTAATTTGATGGAGTGCTAATCAATTGCAACGCCCTTGACGAAGCCGCCAGTTGCAGTCGAGCCAGTCGGTTATCAAGAGTGGAAATAATGTGTGATATGATTTCTCCAGTCTTTTCGCGTTCAATAGTTACGGTAACTGAGAGTGTGAACATACACTGTTGGCTTACTTCCGTGGACATACGTACGCGTAGCAAAGCGAGACATGGAGATTGAAAAACGTTTCCTTCCACCCATCGGGATAATTAAACGAATGTACCTTCAAGCCGATTCAAAGGATGATCAGAAAATGGAATCGGTTTGGAATACTGTCTTTGCTCTTCCCCATCGATCATCAAGTTAGTCATTATTAAGTGTCGTCAATGGAAACGCATGCTCGTCAATTCCGAAACCTCGCTCTCATCACATCACTAAGTACGAGATGTTTCCAAGTCGATGGTTGATGAACTCCCACCAGTTTTATTGCTAACTTTGAGAGAAATAGGGTAATCCTACGAAAGATCCTTCTTTACGATAGACTTATGTCACCCATTATGATTTATTAACATCTTACGTACTCTTTCAGAGAAGAATACAGGGTAAACAGATGTCATCATATTACGGACAGACCGATACCTCTCTAGTACCCGATAATGCAAAAATATGGCGAAACATGTACCGATCATGCATAATTACGGAATTAATAATGGCAATATGGTTAAAGTACACCTGACTCGAGTCACTCATTATTATACTAATGCGGTGGTATTTCACAGTTTTTCATCGGATTCACGAATCGAAAGTTGAAATCCTTAATCGTTTTCTGCGAAATTGATAGTGCTTTGCGGAATGCATAAAATACAAAAATCTAAATAAATCAGTCATATCAGTGCTCTGAAGTGCGATCAGAATTTTCAATTGACCGCGACAGCCACAACGGTTTCTGTCAGAGGGGAACTGTCCTAATTTATTTGTCCGTATAGGTGGTGCTTTGGTGCAATCAGTGGATGACGCGTAATCACCTGACCAATTTTCAGTAGCGTCATTTGTAAATCTCGGCCTCGAGTTTTTCAGCAGTATTTGTAGTGAAAAAAAGTTGTAACTAATGAGGAGGTGATGATAATTACTTTTGTATAATATGTAAAAGAAATACGAATATAACTTGTTACTCGGAGAATAAAAGTTATAAGGATTAGACAAGACACTTCCAGCCTATGGCCTCCGAGTAAATGGAACTCTAATCAATGTTGGATGAAGACACGATGAAGTTCAACTGAGCATTTGACGGATTGAAAACCACTACCTGACTCTCCAAAAGGACCAGAGAGACCACAAAAGATTCAAGTTCATGTATTTTTAAAAGAACGCACGACTCCAAGGGCCTTTTGCCAGAAGAAGCCTGTTGTCCTTCCTCCTATGTATCACCCTAGTGACTTACACCGCTAAAAACGAAGACTTTTGCAAGGAGAAAAATTTTTGATGATGTCACTGTTGAATACGGAAAAAAACTGCAAAGTGTGCGTACCAACTGTTTCAAACAATGACCTTCAATAAGTTCTCCCAACCATGACATTATCGCTTCGGTCATTGTTTCATCTCTTATTGGGATTGCTTCGAAGCGGAAACCATAGGAACAGATGGTATTTTCGGTTTTTATTGAGCAACAATTCAGGAAAATGAACATCATGCATGCATACCAAGGAGGTCTAAATTCATCTGAAATATTACCGATAGGGTATTTTACCCAGGTGAGCACTCTTGTGAAAATGAACAAGACGATCTAATCTTGAAAATTAACTTTAGGTCGTAAAGCTAAAGGCTCGTTCCCTTTGTTTCTAAACACGTTTTAAGGAGGTCCCACATAGCCTTGAGTGATATTTGTCACCAAAGAGACAAAACATAGTGCGCCATGTTTTCAAATGATTTCACCTTCTCCGATTCACACTCGGAACAATACTCGCGTCGCACTTGCATTGTGAAAAGGTGATACAATTTTTAAAAGAATCAGGTTCTGTGGCTTAATGTCCCAGGAACTTGGGTGCTATATATTGTCTCCTTTTTCCAAACCCCATTAAATACTTCAAAAAGGAACAATGAAGAATAAATTCAACTTTCTTCACAGTAGCAAAGAAATAAAACTTGCGTAATTGAAATATCTCGGAAACAAGCGGCATCTAGCACCGAATTCACATTTACGCCGGCATTTACTTGGAGCCTTGAGAATTAAGACATTATATAATATATGAAGCGTCCAAAAAGAAAACAGCGGACGGAAATGAGGTATTAAACTATTTTTCTCTTTGCGGCCGTGTAAATGCATCATGGGACTGATAACAGAGGTTGTTGCCAAAATATGCCTTTAATGTGGCGTTCCATGGACGGAAACCTAGTAGTCGAGACAAGAAGAGGATGTGTGCAGATTGGAGACTTTTGAGATGTGCGTTTGACAAAGAACGGATTAAATCCGCGAGTGTGAACGAAGAGGAAAACAAACGAATAATCATCTAATGCGGTGGGCGAAGAGAAGAAGTTCCTGGGGTCGGGGAGAGGAGGAATATTCGGAAAATGCAATAAAAAATGTGAGTGGATGAGATATTTGAAGTGTGGTGGAGTACTGAAGGTCGTAATAGAAGGGAGTGCATTGATTAAGAGGGTTAAGAGGGAAGAGAGATTTTTTTACACGACATGAAACCAGGCAGAACTTGCGAAGAAATGGAGGACGCACGAGGTCTGTCCAATAAATACGCGGAGTGTGGCCAGAAAAACTTTATTTTGCAAAATTTAGTCCAAATCGATATAGTCCCCTTCTTCAAATTACTTTCCATTCGGAGGCCATGCACTTATTCCATTCTCTTCTTTTCCACCGTTTAAAAAGCACCCTTGGAAGTCCTCAGCAGTTAGGCATTTTAGTTTTCTCGTCGTTTCTTACTTTTATTGTGTCTACACTTTTACCCTCATCAGAGTTTTGCATTTTGGGAATAGGGAAACGCCGCAGGGGGCGAGATCTAGCGAATAAGGAGGATTATCAAGGATGGTGATTGAAGTGTTTGCCAGATACTGGCGAACAAACAATGCTCAATATGCGGGTGCGTGCGCATAAAGCAGGGCAAGTAAATGATGATTCTTTAAGAGAGAACAAACATTACGCAGTAGCAAACATTCGTCAGCGGACCGCCAAAAAACCTAGCTTCGATATATGGTAGAATACTTGAACGAAGAAAAATTGAATGAATAGAAATATTTGTGGTGTTTGACCTTGACTTGGCTGCGACCATGCGCCGCGCGTGGAAGGAGGAGGCGATGCCCGAGAAAAAAATGCTAATCTACGCGAATCTAAAAATTCGTCCACGTCAGAGTAGCGTGGGATGGCGAATCCCGCTCACGCCGACGGAAGGCCAAACGTCGCTTGGGAACAGGAGTGGACGCTGGTGCGTATTTGCGTGTGCGTGCGTGTGTTTGTGTGTGTACGAGGCCGAAAGAGAGGAGGGAGGCATCATAAATGCGGTGGATCCGCGAGCGGTGGGTGGAGGTGGGACTGGGGGCGGCGTGGGGGCAGGGAGAGAAGAGGTAAGTCCCGTCAAGTGCCGGCGGGAGGGAAGGGGAGTGCACCGAGTGTCGGGCCAGGAGTGGCGCTGGCGGACAAGTGAACGCGGGTGCGCGCGTGTGCGCGCGGGAGGAGGGGGCGTGTGAGTGCCGAGAGCGGGAAAGGGGGCAAGGGGGGCGGGGGGGAGCGAATTTCGCAGCCGCGGGGAAGGTGGGCTGGGGGCGCGCGGGCAAAAATTCCAAAGATGCATTCAGGCGACGGGGGAGGAGGGCAGAGTAAATGCGCCCCCTCGCTCACTCTGGCTCTTTGGGGGTTTTAAACACGCCCCGCGTGTTGCCGTGGGGAGGGAGGGAGTGGAGAGTGGTTCGTTTAAAAAAAGGAAGCTGGGGGTTGGTGCTAGGGAGTGAGCGAGTTTCGGCAAGCGGGGGAGGAAGGGAGATGAAGTGAAAGTGGAATCTCGAGAAGGGGTCTCGGGATTCTTTTAATATTTTTTATGCTTTCCGTGGCGGTGCTATCGTTTGAAGGAACGACACACTGTGGAAAAAGAAAATTATGAAAAATATCGCACTTCTTTTTTCTTTAATGGCACGCATTGACGAAGAAGACAAGTGTGAAGAAAAGACTTTTGTCTTTTCTGAAAACTCAGAAATATATGCAAGGACTCCTATTCATAAACCATTGTGTAGGGACGACTAGAATGTTCAAACGTGCGCATATGGTCATCAATTCATCCATCATAATCTTAAATATCGCCTAAATGGTCACTAATTAAAGGTAACCTACTATTTCATGGAATAGCTCCATTATTACGCGTTATGCCTGCTGGGCCGTGGATAGAAATAAGGAAATGTTTTCATTTGGTTATTTACAGCGAGTTAGGTAACAAAATTTTTAATTCATAATTTTGGTACTCGAGTGAGTGATAGATCGATTAGGACAGATCATGCTAATAAAATTAGAGAGATCAAGTGTAGACCAGATAGGTTTAAGATGTCATTTTTTCCACGAACGATAGGGGATCAGATTAACACTGTTCGACCACAGTAGGGTCATGTTCGGGTAAAATTATTCTGGTGGGTATTCACCCCCTGCCACACACCCTGGCTGTGGCTTGCAGGGTGTTTATAAATAAATAAATTAAAAGTAAGTGCTACATGTTCATTTATAACAACTAACACACCATTTTATTTCGTTTTTTTCAGGGATGCTATCTCAGATAGAAAATAAAGATCAGAGACATTTTATTCGACTAAACTTAAACGAAACAGCCGTCATCCCACCTCCCTGGCAGATAGGTTCGCTCGGGATTGCATTACACCAATGCAATAGGTTTAACGGCATACTCCATGCCGTTCAAAAAGAAATCGAGAGGGTAAATATGATCGGGTGATGGGTGTACGGCTTGGCGCCCTCGACACACGTTTCACGGGCAGGATGGGCAGTAGAGGGAGGGAGTGGAGTGGGGGAGGAAAGGGTAAAGGAAGCCTGTAGGACGAAGGGCGTGTCCTAGAGCGTGGGATTTGGCGCCATCTGACACGGGGGGGGGCGAAAAGTTTTTTGAATTAAAAAATAAAGGGGAAGAAAAAAATAAACGCACGCATAAAAAGGATGGAGCAGCGAGTGCCGTCGACCCCGCCCCACCAAAGAAGGGGAGGGGCCGCACAGGAGGATGATGGGGGGTCGTCGGAGGAGGAGTCGGGTAGTTTACCACCGCCCCAACGGTGAGCACACACACACACGAGGGAGAGGGCCTCCTTCCCTCAGCGCGGCCCCCGGACGGCCCACTCGACTGAATCGTACTTGCCCGATGGGAGCACGCACAGGATATACACACACACACGCTGAAGACACACGATCCCTCCCCAAAGGCGCGCGGAGGAGGAGGAGGCAACGCACGCATCATTTAACAAGCCCTTCTCGCGAAATATGAAAAAATGCGGTGTGGGGATTTGTGGGGCGGTGGTGTGGTGACGAGAGTGTGGAGGTGGGGAGAAAAGGGGGGCATACACACCTTCCCCCTGCTTGCCCCAGCTTCGCCCTCCCCACTCTCTAAAGAGCGAAGGGAACGGAAAAGAGTTTGACAAAAGGCAGCCAAAAAATCTCTCAAACGCCTCCTCCAACCCCACCAATTCCTCGCGCAACAGATTTCACACTTACCCCGCGCGCAACCCCCCCTCCCTTCCCCCCTCTCCCTTCATCCCCCACCCTCTTCCACCGCTCCTGCGTTCATTTTTTTTCGTCATATTATTTTTTCAACCCCTTCATCTTTCATATTTTTTCCCACCTCCTGCTGCCGTGAAACCCAACCCCTCGAGATCCACCGCGGACGGGTGGGAAAGGGGATGGCGAGAGGGAGGGGAAAAAACCTGGCGGGAAAAGAAGGAAAAAAAGTAATGACACGCCCCGCTCTCTCTCTCTCGGGTGTGGAGGCTGATTAAGAGATAAAATGCTCGGGGGGGGGTGGCTTAAGAGAGAGAGAGGGAGGGAGAGAAAAGAAGAGAGAGGGTGGGAAAGGGTTGAGATAAGGATTGCATTTTGGAGCAAAGGAGGAGCAAGGTGGGCGGGGAGGTGGAAGGAGTGGACGCGGTACGTACGAGAGTACGAGGAAGAGGGAGGAATACTTTAACTTTCCCATTGCACCTTACAAAATCTGATCCCTTCCAAACAGAATCCCATCCCTTCCCCTCTTTCCGCCGCTGTTTAAATCAACATCGCTCGACGTTTGATTGGCGCTCTCAGACTTTAAGTGCATTTGGAACAGTTATCTTTTTCCATTGCCGTGATAAACGTTTGAAACTGGAACGAATACATCAAGAAACGGATTAACGACAAATTTCAGCGATTTTTCGCTGGACTTTTTTTTATTGCTCTCTCTCTCTCTGTCAAGAGTGAATTGTGCCATGAATAATCCAGCAGAAAAAATCTCACGTGGATATAAATGTGTCATCAGGCGTCTTCATTTGCAATGAGATTATAAAAAAATACAAGGTAAATTCCTCTGATTTTTCAATCCATTGGGTAAGATTCACGTGTTTTGATGGTCTCTGGAAATGTCCAATGATAACTTCAAATTATCAATGCGATAAAACAAAAGATGTATTAATCAGAAAGAGAAATATCTATTAATGAAATGAAAATTAGCATGGAAAGTTTATTATTCAAAGACGAATTTAAAATAAAATTACAAATCAACCATCAGTCGGCATTAGAATCTTTTGCTCAAATATCATTAACACGCGATGCAGGACATGAAAAAGAATTCACTCTCCTCCTTAGTCCCAGTAGTTTTGAACAATAAATACCAAGGCTCACCGAGGGATTCCACACACAATTTACTCTCTTAAAGTGGATTTTATCGCGACGCATTCACATTACAATTACGGCCACAAAAAAATACTAAGAAGACGATCAACGCAATCTGTCCTAAAGCAAAACTTCGAGCGAACCAAAATGTTTTCTTTCTCCGCAAGAGGGTAAAATAATACCGGAAGGCTTCATCACCTTTCCATACGACGTCGAGCAAGCAGCACGTTTCCTCGGCCCGCGAGTCGACCATTATTCCATTATTCCCTTTAAAACAAACTCCGAATACAGCGAGGCAGCCTCGGGAGCTGGAGAAAAACCATCGCGAGTATAAGGGACGGAAAGGTATAAAACAACAAAGACGTGCACTCTCCTCTCCCGGCTGCCTTTTCTCGGCGCCGTTTCACATCCAAACCCCCCCTCCCTCACTCTCTCCACCCTTCCGACACCACGCCCACCCTTCCCATCATGCCCCCCAACCCTCCCCCCCCCTCTCTCTCTCTCTCTCGCATTCCGAAAACAAAGTAAGAACGCTGAAACTTCCTCTAATGGAAATTATGACCGGGTCGATTCTCGGGCATCGTAGCCGAGTGAGGGGCGGACGCGCTACCGCCGAGGGCGATGGGGCGACGGGAGGCAGGGGGAGCGGACAAGGGGCGGCGCGTGAGTGTCGGCGGTGGTCGGGGGGGCGCTCCATAGGGCTCCCTCCCCCCCCGAACACCCCACCGCCCCACCGCCCCCTTTCCACTCTCTCTTTGCAAAGCACTCTCGTTTCACACTCGGAGCCTTGAATTTCCGGGGGGTTGGGGAAATGGGAGGGAGGGGGTGGTTGAAGGAGTGTGGGGGTGAGCGCTGCTGGGGGAGAGAAAGGGAGAATGGTCGAGTGAGAAAGGGAGAGAGAGAGAGCATAAAGGGATGGATGTACAACTCCAGAGTCGGTGTCCGCTGACGAAAAAGGTTCCGGGATTTCAGGGGGAAAAGCCCTAGAGGCGACCAAGTCCGCGAGAGAAAGAGATGAAGGGAACGGTAAATATGTACATGTATGTTTCGTTGCATATATATATATATTTCTATATTAATGTGTGTGTGCGCCCTCCATCACCAAGAATGTTTCCCTCTGCCCCATCCCAGTGGCACGGGCGCGGGGCATTATGGGTGCATCGAAATGCCTCCCCGACTCCAAACATTCCCAAACCAACGACTGCCAACACGTTTTAAACTGCGGCCTGCGGTCGAATAGCCGGGTAGCTCCAATGTCCCGCGAATAAACCTCCGCTAATTACGGGACACGGGCATGTTTTTAATCCTCCGGCGTAAATATGTCAAAGAGTGACCCAAGCCACGCAACGCTGAGCTGGAAGATTAAAATTGCACTCCAAAGGTTGGTTGCCTTAAGTCGGCGGCACTGAAACATTTGATGGATCAGCAGTTGCCTTCCAGGAGGCTTACGTTTGGTTATCAGCCAAATATTTCTTTTCCGAGACAAAAAGAACCTTACCACTGTAAAATTCGCAAATGAGTGCATTCACATTTGAGTGCGATTGTTCAGGTTTATAGAAGCTATTTATGACAAGTATTAACGATTAATAGCCCGATGCGGAATAAAGAGTGTGACATAATAACATCACTCTATTGATAGGGCAATCAGTCGGTAACATCAATTCATGTTTCACAAGAAAATTTAGAGTGAAAACCAACGTATCATTAATATAAATTGAACATTACGTTACAGGCAGAGATTTAAGGCAAAATTAATTATATTTATATTTAAATATACACTCCTAACGGACCTAAATGATTTCATCAAACGAAAACAAACAAAATACAAAGAGTTAGGGCGGCAATTGCATTGGGAATAGGAAAAAAATGGTCATGTAACATTTCAATCAAATTAATGGTAATGATTAAAGTTATGTGAATCGAGAGGTGCTTTATTTACGGCGTACGCAACTATATGAGGAATAAACACAGTCGTCTCGAGGCATAATTTATACATTGTGGAGAGACATCACTCAATCTCTACTGGATATTGAATTCTTTGTGATACTGGCATAACGGAATATTCGGTGACTGGAAAGCAAATCAGGTCTTAGTGCTTGAATTTTTAACTGGAATAAAGGAAAATATTTGGCAAAATAACCACTATCACAGTAGTTGAAGGTTACCAACTTATTTCAGGATAACAAAATGATGTCCATAGAATTAATTAACTATGCCAAAATAATTTATCGAAGACTTAACCATGCACACAAAACAAACGTGCAAGTTAAAGAAAGATTAAATAAGAAAGACGACAAAAGGATGGTTTTGGAGCCAGCGTCTTTCAGATATAATATCACAGGCGGAAAGATTGATAACACGACTAACTAGGGAGTGTTACACTTACTGCGAGTTTTAAACGCTATTTTCCATCTCAGTAATCACCGATCGTAATTCCCCACTCTGGCAAACGAATTTACCAGCCACTACCGAAGATTTAGACCAGAATAATAAGGAAACATGGGAGCTGGATTAATGTCAGAATTTAACAGAAAAAAAAGCCTTTAATGAGTTAAAACGAAATTTCTCCCGGCCAGCGCAGGAAGGCCATAACAGAGGCATAATCTGTTTTTCTCCAATCGCGTTTCGGAAGCTCACTTAATGGGCGCCAACTAAAACCATTACACCGTAAAAATTGAAAGTCTAACTCTACGGAGCAGCGCCAGGTAGATAGTAGCGTCGAGAATTTCAGAAGCTGGATTAAAACGAGGAGGATGAAATTAAATCCCTCCAAAATGCACGTGAGCAGTAAAATAAAACTGAGATACTAAGCTATATGAATCATCCGCAGATTTTTAAAGGAATGCCATGCCTTTTTCGGCAAACACTAACAGTGCTTATGATTAGCTACTCTTACTTCCTCGGGATGCAGCCTTTACGTCCAGTCGCTCACTTAGTCCACACAAAATTCGACTGGGATTTCGGCGAAACGCACATTTCCACATTTTCGTTCGGTGAAATGCACATACTCCCTATTAGCCAAATGATCATTCAAATTTTATGGCCGCATAATTGAAAAGGCGTCAGCCAGGTTTGGACACCTATGTTTCGAGAGGCAATCATGGCAGCTTGCTATTTGGGTTCACTTTTCCACGCTTTCCTGGGGCGAAGAACTCTGATCGCTGTGGCATTCGGTTGATTCGACCAAAAAGTACACGAACGGAAATATACAGACGTAATTTTCAAAGTTCTTGAAATTCTGACAAGTTTTTATTTAATTTTTTTGAAACATTAGTGTGGTATTTTAAGGTTAACTCTGGTTATAAACTGTAAATCGTAGGTAAAGAAGATAATAAACCACCGCTGAGTTTGTTAGAAGCACATTTATGAAAGAAATCACTCATTTCCTCGCCGTGGGTAAATATTTCATTGCTTATAAAATGATGCAATTTTTTCAAACACTGACGTCAAATTCCAATTACGAGACAGGCGTCTTTATAGTACTCAGCACATGCGGTAGAAACAACTCGTTTACGGGACACTAAGCATATTTTTGCCACTCTTGGCAAATATCATTACATTGAGTAACTACTTCATTCTTCCTCATATTATTATAAAATATGTTGACCATTAATGAATGAAACTAAGTACCGGATTCCGAAATAATTTCGAGAACTCTTACTTGTTTGTGAGAATTCATAGAGGGTAGTAAGAGAATACTTAATTGCACTATCAATTATCAAACTACTGAAGCAGTAAAAAGAAACGTTTCAGGCGTGATATGGTAGAATATCATGATTAATTGAATCGTCAGACGATAATGTAGTAACATTGAAACCGGTCGCATTACATTTTATTTTTGTGGAAAATCGCTATTTTTAATTAATAAATAAGCAGTAATCTCGCGTAGAGAATGTGGTAGACCACAGCAATAGTATCAAATAGTAACCACGCACAAAACTTTCTTTAGAAAGAAAGAGGAACGCAAATACTAAATGCTTAAATGTGGGATCTCGAAGACGTAAACGTTCATGCGTATGTCGAAAGGATCTTGCGCCGTTTCCTCCTCGAGGCGTCCGAATCAAAATGAAACGCGCGTAGAGGAAAAACATCACCATTTAAGTCTTGAAGAGATCGACTTTCCGTCCCAGTGAATAACTGCGCCGAAGATTTGATACATGGGATCCTTTTTAGTCGACCACTTTCTTTCAAACCTTCCCTTGCGGGTCTCCAAAAGAAAAACAAAACTATTAAGTCCTTGAAACTCGGTTCGACGCAGATATCGAGGGTGATATAACACAGATGGCCAAACAAATCCCCCCCCTCCTCCCGCCCCCAAATGTCCCTCCCCCTCCTTCCTGCACTCCCATAAGCACTTTCGGTCGCTTGACAGAAATGGGCGCATCCGTTTCGGAGGCTGACATCTTTTCAAAAAAATCTTAAAAAAAAGAAGAAGGAATAAAAATGGACTCCCTTCTCTCCC
Source organism: Hetaerina titia (assembly GCA_037158775.1). Taxonomy (NCBI): domain Eukaryota; kingdom Metazoa; phylum Arthropoda; class Insecta; order Odonata; family Calopterygidae; genus Hetaerina; species Hetaerina titia. The sequence continues at coordinate 89,382,898 of CM073778.1, read as the reverse complement.
TCCAGTTCCTAACAGAGATTGGAGCCCCAAGAACGGAAGGGCCTCAATAAGAAGTAATCGCCTATGTGCGCGCTGAGTTCAATAGGTTTAATGGGGATGTGTGTGTGTGTGTGAATGTGCTCCTCTTCTCTGAGCCTAAAAAACTGGTAGCCGGGCGACATAAAGGGAATGAGCGACCTTTGGGCCCCAGGGGAACATGAGACACCCCCTGACGGTGGAGTGCACGGCGCGTCCACCGTGTATTCAAACGCCACCAGGTGGTGCTGGTCAATTACGCGTAACAGAGAACCGGTCCAGAAATCTCTTTGCTCTCTCTCTCTTCCCTATCTGGATGCTCGGTCCAGAGCAGAGAGCCTCCGCTTATTCCCATGACGGCTGGGAGACTCGCAAAATGGACATATTTCAAATTACCATGCACGGACGGGAGAGGACGGGAAAAGGCTTGCGTGGCGATGCGTGGGAAATAGAGAGGTCCCTTGATGTGCTGTCGCCGGCGGGAGATAATGCGGCATCCGCCTCCCCGCCCACTCCTCCCACCCTCGCTGATCGAGAGGATCGAATCGGAGATCGATTGTGTCGCTCGCGATCCGGGTTCAAACCCTTCGATCCTGATGGAATCGGTGCGCCGGAGGAATCCCCAAAGTATTTAGTGGATGCCTCAGACGGGCTGTGGGGGGCGCTGATTCGCACGTGCCTTGCCCGTCGGAGAACACTCCAGAGAAATATTTAAGGCAGTGGTTACACGCCAAATCCACCATCGGTACCCTTGCGAGTGCCTCGTTATTTTCCATGAAAACTATATCACTGCTTTGAATGGTCACACGAAATATGAATCGCGTGACGTAAGTATCAGCCGTTATATTGTAATCATAGCATACTTGTTCTCAATATGTTGCTTGACATTTAATGAAAAACATAAGATTTCATCACTAACATATTTGGCTACTCGATCTTCCCTCGAACGATATACTATAACCATGACCAAATCACAACGTCACCTTTTCTACTCTCCATGTTCAAAATGCTAAACTTAAAACCTCACCCAAACACACCTATTATGGCATGATTAAAACAGACATGTACATAGGTAACTGTACATATGTTTGTGTACGGGCGTTCAAATACTACATTTTTACATCTTTTGTGCAAGTGCATATACATAGAAAGTGGATTAGACGACATTGGAATGGTTGAAAATATGGATTTATGACAAAATAAGAGCATAAAAAACATATTTTTTTTCAATATAAGGGAAAAAGTGACGAAATCAAAGTATAACCGTCAACTTTTACAAATATTAAATAGTTTATTTCGTATATTTCTGAAATGCAATGAAAATAACAACTTCCACATTGGAGTTCAAATAAAATATTGCATGTGCCATGGTAGGAGAGCCAGAGTAAATAATTTATAAATTGGAAGTGTTAAATGATTAAGGAATATTTGGCGAATATTCACGGTATTCTTAGAGGAGTTTCTCCAAGTGGAAGGAATGCATAATCAATGGTTTTGCACCCGTATTAATGTGTGATAAGTATGACCTACGGGGCTCATTTTCGCACAAAAAGCTAACAATATCCACTGAGAATGTCAGACATTTATGAACAAAGTCCAAAGACGACAAAACATGAAAAATGATCGTTTGATTAATTCTGACAAGAATGTCTCGAAGCGAGACAAAACTCGAGCGATCAAACAAACTTAACCCCAGCGTAAATTCCAGGATTTATCCCATGCTCATTAATAGATAAACCACACTGATTCAAGGAAAGCAACGAGAGGACAAAATGACGGAAGGGTTGATGCGCACTTCATAATTAACATCGCGCGACACAAAAGTTTCGACCACGGAGACACCCTTTGCGACTGCGAGCGGAGAGACCCATTTGGGAGCGAAAGAAGCACCACGAGTAAAAAACACGCCATCGGGAGCAGGACGCCCACCGCAGAACACGGAGCAGCGGCACGGCGGCGGCGGCTACCCTCGGGCGGGAGGGACGACGGGCGGGCGACATGATGAGATGCGGACTTCGAAAGCCTCTCCAGCGGCGCGCGCGAGTGCGGTGCATGGAACACGGCGGACAAGAGAGGGGGGTGGCTTATGACGCATCCCCCCTCCTGTCTGGGGGGGGGGACATGTGGGTGGTCATCGCTCTCTTCTACGGGCCCAGAAAACACGAATTTAAATTGCAACGGGAACGGAATGAAATAGAAGGATGAGAGTTTCCTTTGAGAGGCATTTAAGTGGGCCTGCGCAATTGAAATTCTGAATAAAGAACCAAATGTTAACTTAGCGACACTGCGGATTCTAAATCATATTACTTGGCTCCAAAGAGTTTCGAATTAGAGAGAAAGGAAGTGGTTTAAGTAAACGGTATAATAAAGGATGCCAGATACTCGGTGACCTACAACATATTTTGCGGATAGAACGCGAGACATGAACACAAAAACTATTTACTTCGGTGACCTCATCTGTCACTCTTCTATGTGTAAGACGGTTTTCGATAATTATTAGTATTCTATCGATTAGGGAAGTTTTTGAATCGACACAGCCTGTTCAACCGTACAACGGACGTTCCCTTGTCTCCCATAAAAAACACAACCCGACATCCTAATCAACAAAGCCCCTCCGTACTCTACTTTCCTCCTCCCTTCATTCCACCCAACATCCCTATTCTTTCTATTCTTATCCTTTCCTCGTTTATCTAAAATTTTCCCCTCTATTACAGTCTTCAACATCCCACTGCCGATCAATACGTCCTTCATCCTTATTTCCTGTTTCCTTATGATTTCTCCCAACAATCCCCTCCCTTTGCCCCAGACCTAGCACTTCATTTGTTTTCCTTTCGGTCCATTTCACCTTCTCCATCCTTCTCCACACCCACATTTCCACATTTCAAAAGCCTCCAATCGAAGTCTATCCTTCCGCTTCAATGACCATGTTTCCGCGCCGTACATAGCTACGCTCCATAACAAAGTGTTTACGAGTCTTTTCTTAACCTCCCTACTCAAGGTCCCCGTCATCAACTCCCTCCTCCTTGTGATAGCCTCTTTGCCTATCGCAATTCTTCTCCTTACGTCCCTACCACTTTGAAGTTTTTTATCAATTTGGTCCAAAACACTTCCAAGATGCATTAACTGGGGAAATTCATGCAATATAATTTCAACGCATCATTAAACCAACACTAACCCTTTTGGAAATTATAATGCTTTCACGACTATGATCTTCACTAATTCGTTGAAATTTGTGGAAATGATAGTTATTTTGAACCAAGCATACTTTTTTACGGTTTTTCTCGTCGAGCGTTCGAAAAACTGACACTTTCAAGTAGCAAGAGCGCAACTTGGTTCACTGGAAAACACAAAACTTCCAAAAGTTACCAATCATTCCGAAAATACATTTCGAAGGAGAAAAAGCCAACCTCCCCCGCCTTCTCCATTGTCTTTCGTTACCTCGGAATTTTCTGCAACACAATCAAAAACAAAGCAATAACCATCGGCTCGCCGCGATCCTCTCTAAAAAGAGTGAGGGAAAAAATTATCGCCGAGCGACGCGCACGAGGGCAAGCTAACTTGAGGGACCGGAGAAGCGACGCCATCCACTTCCATAACACCCCGACACCCGTGGAACAGGTTTGGAGTGAACGGAGGGGGGAGGGGCGGCGCGAAGGAATGACACCCACGGATGGCATCGGAAACGCCGCCGCGCGGCTGTCGCCCCGGCCGGGTGAGGGGGAACGAGGCGCACGCAGAGGCAAGGAGACGCCACCCCACACTCCCTGGGAAACCACCCCGACACTTTTGACTTTCACCTGACAGAGCGAGCGGCGTCTAGGAAACGATCCATTCTGCGCGGGGGAGGACGGAAATTTAGGGCGCGCGAAGAGATGAGGACATGCTAGGACTGATCTCGAGTGCATCAATCCCAGAAACCTCCTCGGGAGGATTGAGGCGTGGGTTCGGTCAATTGGAACGACGGGGGAGTTCACGCATTGTGCGTGGCTTCGTCCTTTCGTGTCATGTGCCATCTTGGTATGAATACAGCCCCTGCCACACCCCTTCCCGGTGGCTTGCAGGGTATTACGTAGATATATGTAGATGTAAAAGAAGGAGCCCTGACATGGTTGTCGGTAGAATGCTGAAATTGCTGCTTGCATGAAATACTTGTATGTCTGCGAACTTGAAATACGGAGTGGTTAATATCTAAATTAAATTTGCCGAGAAGCTACACAGTGTATTTCAAATTTAAAAGACGATGCAGAAGCTTAACAAGAATTTACTTCCGAGGTTAAGATTCGCGTTCTGTATATTCTTTAAAATAATATAACAATCCCATAATTTTTTTGGTCGAGCAGTTCAAACAAAAGATGCACTTATTTCAGTGGGTAAGCGACCACAAATTAATTGTTGAAGAATAGAGGACATGCAACGAATATTTTTGTCAAAAACATCCTCATAAGGATGCTCATGCTATTTTAGGACCGTCAATGAAAATGTTGGGGAATGGGAAGATTGCAGAAGACGAATGAGGTTCTCCAGAATGACGATGGAAATAAAATGGACGGGAGCAATATATAATGCAGGAGTTCAGCGAAGAGTGAATCAAGGGAGAAACCGGTGATGAAGATTTCTCAGAAGGAGTCACTGACTCACAGAACAACTCCAGCGATATAATTGCAATGGGAGGCCAAATATGGCGGATGAGATAAGACCAAAGGTCAACCGTGGAAGATGGAGGAAAAAATGCATTCAACCATAATGGAAGGCGTGGACGAGACAACATATGAACCATTTTTAGAGAAAGGCAAGGAGGACAATGGAGGGCTGAACCGAAAAGGTTTGCACAGACAATAAGTTGATGGCCCATTCAAGAGACAAAAGTTGATGATCCTTCACGCGAACATAAGATTAATAAACAACCACAGATTGGCTTTCTGATCAGAAGAGTAACGACCTTTTGACTGCCATACGAAGAACCTTCTGGCCAACGGCCAGGTTACTCCCTATCTGTACAATTATTTTCGATATCTACTCCATACACATCTTACTCAATTCACTTCTCTCCATCTGAAAGGTTAAACCCATTTCGAGGGCATGCATCTACAACACCACCACGGACACGATTTATACGACACTTAATACAAAACTTGCATCTCGGCCTTATGGAGAAGAATTCTATCCTATTAACCTGCCTAACCCAGCTACCATGTTAAGAAGTTAACTGGTATAACTCATACGCATTTGCAAAAACGAACTCTGCTCGTGCAAAAAGCATTTCATTTGAAAGTAGTTGTCCACCGCTCAAGGTAGGTCATGGATGATCACCGACTAACTACCGCTTCATTTATAAGGCTTGCCTAACATGAGAAGATGCAACTCGACATCCTAAACTGAAATACATTCTTCAATTCCTGATATTTTCCACCTCCCTTTATTCCGTTCAGCAGGCCCATCCTTTTTTGCTTATCACCTTTGGATTTCTCCCAAAAATCCTCCCTCCGAGACTTTTCATTTTACTCTTTCTATCCTTATTCATACCTTTAACTCAAATCCGTCTGATTAACACCTACCATCTTGCTTAAACAACGTTTATCGCTTAACACAAAACTAAGCTTCAACTCAAAGTTTTTGCTAATCTTTTGCTGTACGAGCACGTACATCTCACCCAATTCCCGTCATCAATTTTCTCTCTCCTCTTTCTCAGAGGCTTACTTGTCCAACGCTATTATTCTTCACATGCACCTACTATTTTGGCCAACTACGTTCATAACACTGCCAAGATAAACTAAAAACTATTCTCCATACTCTATTTTATGCAATCTATTTTTTTACGTTAAATTTATCCTACCTAGGACGGTGAAGGGGTTTTTTCCTCGACTACCGATTTTTTATCTACTCATCTCTCCATTTTTACTGATTTCGGCCGGCGAACACGTGCCTCGGACGTCATTCGTCAGTCCCTCAACACGAAGCGTGCCCTCCTTGGATCACTTGTTTCATACTCGGTAATACCGTTGCGAGACAAGTGATCGTAGGAGTCGTCGCGACACGACTTCAAACACGGGAGGATACGGCGACGTTCACGAGGAGTCACGCGCCTGATGGCCGAGTACGTGGGTGGACAAGTCGGAAGATTTCCAGATCCGGGAGGGGCAAGTGGCGGCGTATTTGGGGATCGGAAGGCTAGACACGGCATAGGCGGTCGGAGGGAAGGGAAGCCGGCGACCACGGTGGGCGTGAGAGTTATGGAAGACGCGACTCATTTAATTGCGAAATTCACGCACATTTTCACGGTTGTTTAAACTGATGACATTCTGGAGTGCGTAAATTTTCTCGAGAGCTCTCGAAATCGACGAAACTCTGTAACGGCGTAGACCAATCCCGGCGCGAAGCGTGACACATCCTGGTACATTAGTTCACTACGGTGATGTTCGACGCACGGCGGCGTAACGGGAGTCAAGCGAAGCGAAGTACATGTTTGCGAAATCTCACGAAAGAGTTATTTGGAGCCGAAAAGGATCGCGACGAATGTGCTCGGGGTTATTCGAGTCTCGAGAGATCGATTGCTGGATTTAGCGCGATGTATTCGTGCTAACCGTGCGAAATGAGCCAAATTGGTGAAATCATTACATTTTTCAGGAAAAATCACAAAGGGGCAGTTTTGGCTTAAAAGATCAATTTTCTTTCGTCTATCACCGGCTCCAAAGCCTTCTAAGAGGCACTCGTTCAAACGTGAAACATAACATTTTATAGCAAATTTTGGCAATAGGCATTATTTTTACACCTACCTATCGATGCACCTCTTTGAAAAGAGTGCAAAATAATCAATTTTCATTCACAATGAAACAAAAACAAAAGTTCCAAATAAGATTATTGCATCCCCTTCTGAGTAACCAGAATAAGGCAAGAAAATGTTGTGTCCTGTATTTATTCTGTATTGCCCGTAGTAGAAAAACGTACGAGAAAACATACACTTAGGCAGAGAGCTTGCTGTAAATATTAAAAAAATGTATAATTTCTATGCTTTGGGAGAAAACTTGTCAAGAATACGCTTCGTATTCTTATGAATAACACGAAAATATCTCAGTAGTTTAAGGAAATGAAACGCCAAAATTAACGTTTTTAATTCATTGTGAGAAGCTGAAAAATATTATTTGACGTCTCCTCGTCGAAAGAAAAAACAATGCCATGAAATGAAACTGAGAAAACTTATCTAAAAATGTAACTCATGAGCTCACCTTTTCGCTCGCTTTTCAGATCACAATGGAAGATACCTTGTTTATGACAAAATAAAAATTACGAAAGGAAGCCACTTTATGGGACCGAGAGAGCATTCAACTTCTCGCGACTAATGGATGGATGGCTTTAAGTACGAACATGGGCGGAACTTGTTGTATTGCAACCTTTTCATAGCGGATTCGAGTAATTTCATCTAAATAGCCGTTTGCCAGAACGGAGAGCTACCCCATCTCAAAGTTCCTAATTAATTAAATTTATTATTTATCATCAGATAAAAAGAAGTCCTATTCATGATTTAGAGAAATAAATAGACTTTTGAAGAAAGTACCAACGTGACAAGCATCAACAAATGGTATGAAAATATTTCTGTAAATTAAATACGTCACATAAAATTTATTCGACGAGGCCGTCACCAGAATGGCTTCGAAACGAAAAAAAACTCTAGTATGTTGCACGTGTTGCTAATCACACAGGGATATAATATTGATTTCCCAACAACTTGGACGAGATAGCGGCAGAGGTGAGCATAGCGTTTGCCAGCCAAATCGTAGGAATGCGTCGGAGGACGGGGCCAACAATTTGAGCAAATTCCAGAGAATTTTGGATTTTTCAGTTCAAATTAGCCTATATAACCCACCCGAGGTTCCAAGCCAATGTGCAGCTCTTTTTAGAAATTAAAAAACCCTCAGGGATAAATTTACAGTTTAACATTTGTTCGTGTTTTTTTAGAATTCCAAAAATACACCCTTGTATATCCTAATACACGTATCTGCTCATGATCAAGATAAATTCTTCGTGACTCGTGTTAGCGTTGAGGAGAATAAAAGATGAACGAGGCATAAACAATGTTGCCTTCTCATACACAGATGTCACTACAGATACATGACGGAATACGTATGATAGTACTCGGCATGTATTTTCATGTCTATGTAGAGATTTCATGAAAGAAATTGGGGCACTCGTAAGGGGTGTTTTGGAGGATATATCAAGTGTAGAAGATATTTTCTGGCTGTAAAATTTGAAAGAACACTCGGGTTATGATTTTTTTACGAGAAAAAAAACTCACGAAAAAACCACGATTTCAATATCCTCAACGTGTTGATCGAGAGTGAAAGGTACTGACGTAAAACAGATGACCTGCGGCAGGTGAGGAGTCTAACGGGTAGGGATTTGAAAATTGTGGGTAGGATGGACCATACGCACCCTCTCGATAAGAATAGATGCTTATCCGGTGTGACGCAAATCATAGCTCGCGAAAATTATGTTTCTATAGAGCGTGAGGGATGACGACCTGCATACGATGCAGCTTTCATAAACTAATTACGAATCAATTCAGAGATTATTGTGGATTCAACTAATAGTTTGGATATGTGAATGAGGTTACCTGGCTGTGAGGTTCCAAGCAATTTCCAGTTCGAATCTTGCGTTTTATAAGCGTTTAAAAATGTATCAATCGCAGTTTTGAACTTCGGGTCGAGATGTTTCACAACAGAATGTACATCTGCATCAGTGTTGCAATATATACAATTTTTAATATGTATAATTTGAACAATACACGTTTGCCGCCGATTTTAATCGAAGAAAATTGCTGCGACATCTGTACCCGACATTATCGTTTCCTAACAGAGAAACAGTGAAATAATGTGAACATGCAAATCATTGAACTATAATATATTCCATAAAAACTTCTTCACATATGGAATTTTGTTGAAGATTCCATCCTTTAAAAGCCCCTAACCCGCCGGCAGGACTGAGTAAAAATCCAAAATATATCTTTCGAGCGGAATTTAAAAACTTCTCGAGATGCACAGACCGTTGCCGGAGAAGGAGGATATATGGGGAGGGAGATGTTAGGGGGGAGAGCACAGCCACACATTATGAACGCTAATCCTCGCGAGACTTAAAGCTGCATGAGCCCTGAGGGGGGCAAACAACTCCTACAAGGAACGGAGATATTGCAGAGCGAGGACAAGTGAAATAAAACTTCCCCGCCAAAGACGAACGGCACACTGTTTCACGGAGAACAAGGAAAGCGAGCGAAAATCAATTAAAGAGGCTTATAAAACGACAAGGCGGGAGGAGGCTAAGGAGGGGAGATGGAAAATATCAACCCTTCCGTGGGCTCCCGCGACGCAAAAACTAGCAGCGACTTGGTCCCCGGCGCAAAAACCACCACCAAACTTGAAGCCCGGCCCACCCGCACGTCGCTCCCCTCTCGACTCCTCCTCCTCCGTGGCGCCGCCCTCCCCCCCTGCACCCAACCGACTCACCCCCTCCCCCGCAACACCCTCCACCGTCCCTGGTCTCGTGTCTCCGAAAGATAAGCGAAATAATGCTCGCATTAACTTCTTAAACCGACGGAATATGAGGAAATATTCACAAAAAAGGCACTGCGAGGGCACGAAAAACTACAGATTTAAGGCAAATCCGAGCCATCAGGTCCGGATGAATAAATGCATAGTCAAGCACAACCATTACGAAGAATTATTGCTCGGATATATAAAATATATATATAATATGTGTGTATATATATAACATGTATGTGTGTATATATATGACATGTATGTGTATATATATATATATATATATATATATTAATATGTTTATCAAGTTAGCACTAGCGAACATAAACAAAAAATAAAAGAAACTCACACGTTTTCGAATTTTCATTGGTCAAGCCACCTTCCTAAAGGAAGAAAAGAAGGAAATTATACACATTCATATATATATATATATATATATATATATATATATATAATTAAATTGATGTACACGCATATATATGTACTCAGAGTCACTTCTAGTGACACTAAAGTACCCTGATAAAGGTGGCCAGGACAACCGAAAAATTGAAGCGAGTCGTTTTCCTTTTGCTTAATGTTTTCTTAAAAATTTCTTAAAAATTTTTCTAAAAAAACATTTCCTTTCTTCTTTTAACCTTATAATCACAATGCTCACTTTCGGATCCCTATCTAATTTTATTTATCACGGTACCGTCAGGAAAAATTATATGCCCTTCCAGGATAATCCAAAATACCAGTCAGCCCGAACGCCCATGTGTAATGTATTACCGCATTATTTAATATTGGTTTAAATAAAATGTAAAAGACATATGATTCGATTATTTGAGTGAAGGGATTTAAACTGCGGCCAAATAGTTCAGATATTAGATTGCCATCAGTATAAATAACATAACGTTCCTCAGAAAGCATACGGATTCACCGCACGAATAATCTCTCCCAAAATAATTTTCTTGAAGAAAAACGAATTAGCACGAACGAGACGAAATTTGCACGAGAAAGCAAGTTATGTATATGCCAAGGTCAAGATTCCGTTTGACGTAAAATAAATGGACACACACGGCCGAAGACAAAACCCTGAGGTATGGAGAGGTTTTCAAGGAAGCCTAAAGAGAGAGTGAGATGAAAGGCAAACCCACAGCGGAGAACGGTATGATTGTAAAATGAGATAGAGGAAACGAGAGGTATATGGTCTTGAGCTGTTGATTAATGATGACTGAGAAGAAATAGTTGGCGAAAAAATAGGAATTTGGATGGGTTGGAAAAAAGAAGAGAGCGGTGGTCAATCATGCATCAGAAAAATATTAAACGTATTAGACAATAACAATAAGTCACACTTGCAAAGGCAACGGTGAAGAAAGGGTGGCAAAGGGTTATTGAAGCTCACTGTATCAATACTTGGCTGCAAGACTACTTTAAAGCTCTTATAGGTCTTCGATTATTGCTGGTACCGTCAAATTTGCATTGGAAAGCCAAGGTAATATGGTTGGTTTGAGACCAACCAAAGCCTAGGAGGCTCTACAAAGTAACTCTCCTAACTGTAATATGTTACTCAGTCCAACCAATTTATTGCCATGCATGAAGATGAATATTAGCAACTAGTTCAAAAGCTGGTGGAAATTTCAAGAGAATACCTCCCTGCAGCTTACTGTATGATTTCTCACCCAGATGAGACATAAAAAATGTAATATGTAAAAACCCAGCTTAAAAATCTCGTACAAGGATAACAAGCACGTCACCTTCCTGGGATTCAATGATCGCGTGAACGAATGAAAAGGGATCATGTATTATTCATCATCAATCGGGTGAACAGAACCGTAAAAGTTTTATTTTCGGAGGGTTTTAAATGGGGCAGTCGGAGAATGTCATTCTCCACTGGAGGCGATGACGCAAATTCAGAAAGGGAAACGAAGAGAGTATTAATTTTTAAGAAGGGGCGAGTGGGACTGAGCCTTGGGAGACGAATGGCAAAGCGAGGGTCCATGCATCAATCACCCTTTTGTGCAGTGCGACGAACGCCGGCGCCGAAAGTAATATCAACGCCACAACGAGTGCAGGCAGAGGTAACTTGGGGAGACGCACGCCATTTGGATAATCAAAATTCCCGCTGTCACCCGACGAACAAACAAACTTGCCCAAGAACCGCACGTGCTTACAAGTGACAGATCAAGCTAATACATTAGCCATGATCTTCCAACTCGAGAATTTACAGGAAAGTTGGTGCCTGTGCCGATCTCAACTTGAGCTGGTGCACACGTACGTACCAAGCAAGCTGGGATTCCCAGGGAATTAAGTGTGGCCATTAACAGCCGTGAAATATGACTAACCACAGATAATGGCTCCGGAGGAGGACCTGGAGGAGTTGCACTTCACGCCCATAGCTTTTTCTTCAGGCTAGCAATCTCCCATTTACGACGTTCAAGCGATCAGGCGAAGCGCAATCAATAATTCCCATAACCCATTTCAACATCTACGAGAAAATCTTGTCAGAACCTATTTCAAAATCTCAAATAAATTCAATTAACATTTTTTTTTAAATTTTTGAAATTGCTGCATGAATGCAGTTGGCTTTACCAATAAGAAAGCGCTTGCCCCATGTTCCACCCTTTCGCATTAAAATCGGTATGAATAAGGTCAAATTGTGAGCATGAACCCCCACTGACAACTCACAGATGGAAAGAAATTTGAGACACGATGGATTACGAGCGTTAGGCTGATTGGGAAATTCTAGGGTAACAAAAGACATGATACCGAGAGGTACTTCGGTCGATATTGAATTAAAGGGAATATTAGGGGAGCGTTGGTTGCAATAATTGATAGGCTATCATAATATTAATGACCTAAAAAGAAGAGACCGTTGATTAGTGAGACATTTGATAAGATTTCAATAAATCCTTCATAAGCATAGAATAATGCCTTTTTATTTGAAAATAATGTCCAAACTATGTAGCTACATACGACTATGATACGATGTTCTAGCTGTATAAGACATACCTACGATGAAAGGGATGGAAAATTTTCTGCTGACATGCTGAAGTTCAATTTTCAATGGTTATTACTTTAAGCAGGCGAGAGAATTGTGTTGACGTGACATACATGTTAGGTTTTGTGATAGGCCCATGTAAGGTTTGCGACACAACTCCCATCTGGAACATTGGCTAAATTTACCACAAATATTTGAAGAAAAAAGTTTCATCCACACTTATCTGCGGGGATCATGTGTAATGAGAATATTTTACGTCTAAACCTTTACAGGGAGGGGATTCACAAAAGAGTTAACTTACTCTGGCCAAAGTATTTGCTGCCAACTCTCTCACACTTCTGAATACTACCTTACTAAATAAAAAGCAGCTCACCAGGAGTGATAACCACACGCATTGCCATAGACTCCCTTCAATCAGCGCCGAGCCCACAAAACACGCAGATTTATTAACAGTTTTCAAGACGCACGCTCATAAATGATGTTGGGGAGCAAACTCTTCAAAATGCTCCAAAGAAACCAGCGAAAGGATGGGTTGACAGGGTGTGTTTAGAGTTCCAGCTACGAAAAGGAAGGGGAAAGAGCCTGCTTAATGAGAGATAGTTAATACCGTTTTACGGTTCCCAACTCTTAGTGCCGTGGTCGTGAAATCATCAAAGCCTTCATGATTACCCCCCAAGATGCCGACATGGTCTGTGGCAAGGGGTGCATCCATACCAGGAAAGTACACAGTGCGAAGAGGCCACGTACTCTGGCTGCAAGACTGGTGGCTACAAAAATATTATCGCAATGTACAATGAAAAGAGTGCCAGTGTCAAAATCAATGTAAAAGGACCACCACCACAAGAAAAGAGACCATGCAAACGAAGAATAAATACTTTCTTGTCCTTAAAAAAATATTTCTTGTCCCCACTAATCCGAACGTGTGGAATTCACGTGCCTCGGGGCTCAATCCGGAGTGACCTCAAATCTTAACCACCGAAACGAACCTTTTATGGTTTATCGCTCCTCAGAAGATGCAACACAATGTTGGGAGTGGATTATTGCCAGGATGTCACTCGTTAAATCGCGTGATTGATACGTTACAAGTTATATTGCCGCTGAGTCTTCGAGATTTTAAGTGGTCCCATAACAGGTTAGGCAGTTAATGTGTGATTCTCACATCCCATTCGTGGCTGTTTTCGATGAACCGGAAAGCTTTCCTCGGCACTATTGTGTTCAACACTTGAACCAATGTATACGGAGATGGGCTGCCACTTTTTCCGACAAAACCTGACCATCGACCCCGAAAGACAGATACGGCTTGGTTCACACCGATCCGCCCGAGCGAGCGGTTATCCCGGGATAGTATTTGCTGTGCGATTGCCGTTAAGGGCCGATCTCTGCGTACGGCGAGGGAACAGGAATAACTATACACCTCGAAGAACCTACAAAACAGATGACGCTCGGATGTCGCGAGAATGTGGAGTAGAGAAATCTATATTGGATGGGAGGGATGTGCGCGCTTCCACGACTCCTGGAGGGAAGATGATGAGAAAAGGAGAGGTGGAAGGGGGCGGCGGAGAGAGGAGACCCTGGGAAAGGAGAACGGTTTTGTAAGAGTGAGCCTATATAATCCTTGCTTTTATGTAAGGAGGAGAGGGGGCGAGAGATAAAAAGGGAAGAGGCTATAGGGTCCCCGCTGCGTCGTTTTCATCCCTTCCCGTCTTCCGTCATTTCCCTTTCCTTCACCACGTCACCCCACCCCCCCGACCCAACCCTTTCACTGCTGGCAATAGAAACGACTCCCGAGGAGGCTACAGCATCACCGGAGAGCAATAGAGAGCGACCTCCTTCCACGACACTCGTGAGCGAACAACGAGTGTTGCCGAGGATGCTCCAGCAGTCGTCCGGAGAAGACGGGGGGAGGGAGACGAGGAGGGTAGGGGTGGGGGGGGGCACGAACAACACACGCGGCAGCACAGCGATAGAGCGAGGGGAGCGCCGGGAGGAGTAGAGTAGTAGGCAATGTGGGGCGGGGGGGAGGAGTCCCGCCAAGTAACAATGGCGCCCTAATTTAGTGCAGCTTAATTACGCCTCAAAGCTACTAGCATTGTTCCCTCCCCGCGATATAAGCGCTGTGGTACTGGCTTAATGACGTACGAATCTTGCATACTTGTGCTCAAATCACGATCGCCATTAGGGGGTGCGCGGGTTGAAAATGCGAGCGCGGTCGAAAGGGAACGGATCCTAGCAGCCCTGCTTCACGCCACGGCCGTATGCAGCCAGCGCGACACGCCATGCGATCCGAAATTCTCCAATAGTTCGTCGATTAGGGCGACATCTAACGAGGAATTAAATTTATTTAAATTGGTCATCGATCTTTTATCTTTTAGGTGCCCTCCACTCTGAACTAGTGTACTATCAAAAGGGAAATCAAACGTATCGAACTGACTTGTCATGCGTAATTAGAGAGGCCATGTCTAAGAATAAAATCCCATGAACAGATATGCCGAGAACAATGAATGAGGGAAAGGGAACGTTCTAATTCATAGATTTCATGCACTGAACAAATAAATCCCCCTCCGCGTTTCCTATCGCGTGAAGGAGCGACGGGGTACACGTGTGGTAATTTGATGTTAAATAACAACGCTACTATACATGATGATATAAAGGTTCGTGATCCTTCCAGTAAGACTTCGATCTTCGTAATACCCAAAAGATTATGATGAAGGGTCTGAGTTGAAAAAGAGGTTTGATTAAATTTTCCCCTAAACTTTGAAATAAGATTTTGTTGTTAAAGAAAATTGTTCATAATTTTTAATACACACGTTGCCCCTAATTGATTTTCATATTTCCTACCAAAATCAAAATTTTTCACTTTGGAGGTGTATAAACTAAGACATGAAAGAGACTAACTTGGACCAACTTCAACAACGGAGATTTAACGTCACTCATGGAAGCAGAAAATATTACAAAACTCATTTAATTTATATTTCTTATACCTTTTGAAACCCATATTTGCTAAGAGCAAATTTGGATTTCAAAAGGTGTAATAAACGTAAATAAACAACCATTTCATGATCGATTTTAGCGTAAAGGAGCTTTAAAATCCGATAGTAACAATTTCGCTACTCGCACACTTGTTTTCAGAAAATATGAATTTCTATTACAATCACGGAATGAATGAAGATAACAGCAGTGACGACGTGTCACCACAATAATCAAAAGAGAAAATTCATGGGTATGTTCAGGTTTTTTAAACTAGCAGTTTGACTAACATTTTTCCAGGTAATTTTTTTTCAATATTTGTATTAAAGACAAGCATACGAGACAAAAAACACGAACCGTAGAAAATATGGCCTCGATTTAACAGAAAAACAATTAATCCTTTAAGCGTAGCGAGAGAAGCATAATACTTCTTTTACACAAGGAATATTTTCTCATTACCGTGAGAAACATGTCTATGATATAATTGCAAAACATAAAGCAGGTGAACAGAAGGTAGTTTTAAGGCTAAAAAATGACAGCAAGTTATTCCAACACACACATACGACAGCGTTGCAATCACAGCCAATTTAACGACAAATAAACACAAACAATTTAATAGCGTGATCGTGGAAACATTAATGGGCGTTTCGTAATTTTCCAAGGAATTTCCAGATTTTTCAAATGCTCGGCCATCCTGCTCGAGCTAATCGCAATTACATATCCCTCCATACCAATGCAATGTGGATACGTACACCCAGATTATTGTGATAAAGAGAATTCGTGTGAATATAACCCTTCCATATATTTTCCCAAATAAACTCGAGAGCCTCCGTCATTTTTGCCACTCTTAAACTTCAGCACCATGAAATGTCCACTGCACTATGATGACCCGTTGAGAGTTACGGCACAGCAAATCTGCCCGCCGCGGTTGGGGAGTGGCAAGGGCCGATAATTATCGACGAACCGACAGGCACAAGTGGAGCTGATGGGAGTGTATATACTGGGTCCATGGACGACCTCATTGGGACATCAGTCGTGGATGTGTTTACATAGGTTTACGCGAGTGATCATAACGTATTCAAAACGCGACGCGGGTGGGCAATAGCACTCTGTTACCACGGACCCATACTCCAACCAGGTTCCCTCCACTTGGAAGAAGAAAAATCAAAATCGCGTATCGCTTAAGCCAATGCAAGTGTTGCTCCAGAAATAGAAAAAATGGAATATGATTCAAACTTGAAGCCACCCAACGGATTTTCTGTGAAAATCAAGACGTAAATGCATCACCGATCAACCCCCAGCTACTTTTCTCGGAGCTCAACTGCCTATGGGCTTTGTGCTAATCTGGGCGGACAGTCACCGGCGAAGATTGCTCACACGGCGGAATACCGTTCGCGAAGGATATGTGGAATAAACTTGTATTAGTTAATTAGTTATAAGGGGCATGACCATCGATTTTTATCCTTGGTCTCATCGCCCTACGAAAGAACTTGCAAAAACTCAGGCAACAATTACACACTTTGAAATAATAGATCGGCGAGTTGGTGTAAAATTGTAATTTATGCCCTTTAAAGTTTACTGTTAATATTGAAATTGTCGTGAGGGATTGAGCGAACAGAAGATCCTGTTTATTTGACGTAGGTATCTGCATTAAACCCACCTAAAGCGTATGCGACGTCTTTACGATAAATTTTACGATTGACAATAGATGTCACCACACATTGGATTTTCAAATAGGAATAAAAAAATATTTTCCCTTGATCCAAATGCCGAAAACTTTATGCTTATCCGAGGTAGTCCGTATCGCCGAGTGAACACATGTGAACACACCAAAGGGATCACTTACGCTCATGTTCCGAGCACATTTGACCTGATCGAAACTCTTAAGTCAAAGGCATGGACTAGAGATCGCGCCCGACGAGACGTTTCTAGGGAATGTGTATTTGTCTCTTGCAAGACATCAGAACATACACGTAAACTCGCAATCCAAGCGACTCTAGTGTTTTCGAATACCAATGGCATTTCTGATAAAATATAAACTCCTCAGTACAAAATCAGCGCTAGCAGAGGGAACATCAGGATTAGCATGACCGACGTCGATTGATTTCATGGAAAAACTGGCATCCCACCTTCCACCCTCCCATGTAATAACGACCCCTTCAAATTGCACGTAATAAGCGAGGGAGTGGAATGAGCTATAAATGCTTTTTATGAACACCGTCACTAATGGTCGCGAGACATAATTTTACGTTTGTTATAGAGGAGGTTAATGCTCTGACAGTTACGAAAAACGTGACGCCTCTTTGTTAAAAAATGACAGAACTGCCATATACTGGCCATTTTCACCTAAAAAAATTCGGTTCCAAGGACCAACGCTAAAATTGAAATCCCTGTAGGTGGCTTTTTAAATTAATAATTATACCTAGTTGCAGGTGCCATTGTTTTCATGAGAAAAATAAACCGCATACGTACGTACGGTCCCTCATTAGAGATAAACAGTGCGAGTAGGGCGGGCAATTAGTTCGGAGTAGGTTGGCACTTTATTAGTTAAGCAAGCTTTTTAAAATATTGTTATCAGTGTAATGAGACGAGGGCGATGGAAATAGCGCAGTGAAGTTCAAAGTGAGCTCGTTTGGCTCCAAAAAACAAATAGAACATATCCGTCCCTTTTCAAGCACCTTCTGCCACCAGAGTGACGAAAAGCTGTCCATTTAGAAATAGGATGCAAATTAGGTTTGATGCTGATGCTCCCCACCTCACAACGAACATATGCATGCATACCGACGTATTTGTGCATATATATGTATATAAATATGTATTGAAACGCAAAACACACCCACACGCTCGTGCACACAAACGAATTGAACATTCAAACCGAGCAGTGTGAGGGGGGAAGATCGGGGTGTGTACAAAGTGCGTCGGAGAGTTTTTGCGCTATCCGAATCGTTCGAAATAAGCATCCATTACGGTCACGTTACAAATAAATCAACCTGGGACCTGGGGATGAAAAAATGGCGCGAATAAATCCAGGAGGAGAGAAGTGTGGTGTGGGGAGATGGGGCGAGAAGGGGTTGGTTGTACGGCTGGGGTGAGTGGGGAGGAATGGAGGACGTGATGGCGGCAGGGATTGGAGGAAGGGGGTGAATGAAAAAAATACACAACTCGCGGGAACCGCTGGGAAAAGGTGAGGGGGTGGGAGAGGAGGGGGAGGGGGCGGTGGGGGAGGAAAGGTGCGGGCCCGGCGGTGGATTGCGGGCGAGCGGACCAAGGAAACGCGTGAAAATGCAAATTCAAATGCGACGCAATACTTTCCCGTCCCGAAAACCAATCCTTTGGACCTCGAAAGCTCAATAGGGGCCATTCCCTTCCCGTGCTCTCCACCAAATCCCACCTCTCCCCCGCCCGCGATAACCTACCGTAATTTCCCCTTCGAAACCCAATTTACATAGATATCCCTCCTCTCATCCTAATCCTCTGCCCTACCGAACCTCCACCCCCCCCCCCCCCGTGGACACTCTCGCCCCCTCAGGGAGGGCACAGGGGGAATAAAAGAGGGGGGAACCCCTCCCCCCCACAACGACGTCACCTAATTCTCACTCAGCCCGCGACCCCCCTCTCCCTCTCCGGCTCTTCCTTCCATCGCCCTCCCTCCCAATTCCCCCATACATTGCTGTCTCATTGGAGAAAGTCATCTCTTGCCTCCGTAAGGAGGAATTCCGGCTTTTGCCTCGTCCCCCGACCCCAAGCCACCCTCCCCATTCCGCCACCCTCCCCCGCCGTCCTCCTCCTTCCCCCAATCACCCTTTCTGTCAAATCCCCTTCGCTTGCTGCGAGGCGTTTC
This sequence comes from Hetaerina titia, assembly GCA_037158775.1. Lineage (NCBI taxonomy): Eukaryota > Metazoa > Arthropoda > Insecta > Odonata > Calopterygidae > Hetaerina > Hetaerina titia. The sequence goes on along the minus strand of CM073778.1, from coordinate 89,363,568 downwards.
TGTCACAGTATGCTCCGCCATCTTCTGCGCTCGCTGACGTGCCTGCTGATTGGAGGAATTTTCGCACTGCCGTCGTCGCAGAATAGAGTGTTGGTGGGGAGGGAGAGAGGGAGAAAGGGAATAAAAATATTGCTTTCGTCTGTGTTCCGGGACTCGTTAAAAGAGGCGAACATGGGGCGGATTCAAGCAGAGTAAAATCACAGGCCATCAGGGAAGGCACCAACTAGAAAACGAACCCCCAAAAATATATCTTCAAAATGATGAGACCTGAATGAAGTCTGTAGATAACTCCTTCGAGACGCTTTTTTATTTCTCTCATCCGGAACGAACCTCTAGCGAGTAAATAATCCAATGAATTCCTTTAATACAACATTGTTCTAACCCTAATCCAACCTCTAACTGCGAGCGACACAAAGATCGAAGTATAGAGAAAATGCAAGCTCGGATATTAGAAAAAAAAGACAGCGATGATCACGTGAGTCCAAAGCCTTACGGGTTCATTCGTCGCGAGACGAAAAAAAAAAATAAGTGAAGTGGAAACAACGACCCAATCAAGTAAGACGACGCGAAATATTCAATTGCTTTTGCGGTCGAATCGAAATGAAGAATTACCCCCGGGCAACAAAAGAGCACAGGATGGGAGGAAACAAATGAAGGTCAAACACTTAAGAATAGATCCGCGAAGCGAAAAATCGAGCCGAAGGGAGTGGGTGAAAAATTTTAATGACGCAATTGCCACGGAGGCAATGTATGCATCAAAGTGGCTCCGCGCGCACGGGAAATAAGAAAAAAAGCTGGAAAGCATTCATTTCCAACATGCCGGGAATAAAGTAACCGCTCGAACATATATTGCGCTACATGCGAGCGGAATTGGTTGGTGGTGAAAGCACCCCAAGAAGCACCAAATTAGGGCTCTTCCCCGGGATAAGATCCCATTCCCAGCCAGAAAACAGCGCTGAAATAAAGAAAAAATACGCCCGGCAGTGAAGGAGGAAGAGGAAGGGAAGGGGAAGAGGGAGATGGGAAAAGAGAGAGAGAGAATATCCCTCAGGAAAAGTGCACTCGTCCCAGGTCTGTAACAACCGCCAGACCCCAGCCAGGATTTTCGGCTCCAACAACCTCTCAGGCATCTCTCTCTTCGTAGAGAGCGTATGTGATATATCACGCACATATGAGCACATTTAAGCACCCATTGGAAGCACCTTTTCAGATGCATGAAAAATGTGTGCCAAAATGAAGTCTAAATTTCATATGTACCTAGTGGGGAAGATTATGTATTTATTACGGTAGTCTACCGTTTAGGGCAGGTTTTTGGATGAATGACAGTCTAATCACCCCAGCACACCTAAGCCTCCCTTAATACGACATAGCGTCACACCCAAAAACTTTAATAAACCCTTCTTTAATTTCACACACTTTCTGCTTACCTTCATCCCTTACTACAAGCTTATTTTATCCTAAAAAACCCTTACGCCCGAAGTTCTCCCCTATATCATAGTCTTCAACATCCGATCGACAGTCAAAATACTCAGCATCCACCTTCTCGACTCTCTGCGTTTCTCCCAACAACCTCACCTCCTTCCCTAACATGCTCAGTACTGCTTCTTCATCTGTTTTATCTTCCATCCGTTCTATTTGTTCCATCCTTCTCCACACCCACGTCTCAACGCCTACAGTCTTTCCCCAACGTGATAGTTTCCAGGTCGTACTAGGTTCTAGATGAACAATTTCACAGATATCTTCTCAACATCCTTACTCTCGTATGCCACATACATCGACTCCCTCTTTGTCAAAGCTTCTTTGTCTGTCGTTACCCTCAACTCTTCTTATATCCTTACTAATTTCACCATCTTGGTCCAAAACACTTCCTCGATAGTTGAACCGTTCCACATGCACTAGTCAACGCCCTCCAGTAATAATGCCTGGCGAAGGGGAGAAACAAGACGAAATATTCTGCTACACGAGAGGATATGGTTCCTGTACATCGGACTCTTCAACTGGAGTTTCTTTGAAAACTTCCGACGGATGGTTGACGTATTAATGGAAAACCTTGATGCGCCTTTCGTGTAGATCTCATAGCGGTTCTTTTTCGCCTCTCATCCCTAGGAACCACTCACTCTCGAGCATTGAGCAAACATCAGGGCAACCACCAAATCGCAATGATCAAATATTACCCCCTAATTTTGACGAGAGATGCACTGTTGGTATTTTTTTTCGCAAACTCGAGACTAATGGACACAGGGATCCGCGAGGAGGAAAAATATACGAATACCAGCTAAATGAAAAGGTTCCACTATACCGAGAGAGAGAGGCGTCAAATTACGGTCGGCAAAAACTTTCATCCAAGTGCTGAAAATGCACACGTGTCGGGAGGCAGCCCTAATCTTTTATTTTCCAAAAGAAGGGAAATCGGCGAATTTCCATTCCCGCGACCTAGCAAATTACGCCCGTCCACACGAGAAGAATGTAACCGAAAATCTAGGGGTCGGCGCGAAAAGCCCACCAGAATCCGAATCGAGGTGGAAATGTCGGGTGTGGCGCCAACACCACACACACCATGAGGGAAGGGGGCGAGGCGGCGTCTGAGGAAGATGGAATGGGGCTGGGAAGGAATGAGATAAGGGCACCACTAGGAGGGCGTGGGTGCTTGGCGGGCAGGGGCTCGGAGCAGCTCCTCCCTGCGAGAGAGCCGGGGGATGGGGAGAGGCGCTCACAGCACAGAACCCGGCTCTCATTACGAAGGGATTAGCCCTCCAGACTCCCCAGCCCTCAAAAGAGGGAGGGTGGGGGAGGAGTGCGCGGCGCTGGACCAGGAGATGCGCTCATACCGGCTAACTCATCTCGGGGGGGAAGAGGGAAGGGGTGGATATAAGGGTTAGAGAGCAGCGGGAGGGAAGGGGGCGGAAGAGGATTTTATTGGAGGTTTGGGCCGGGGCGAGGGCAAATGGGTTTTGGGCCCTCCGCCACCCGAACACCCTTCGAAGAGTCTCAGGAGGGAGGAGAGAGGTGGGGGAGAAGGGGGGGTACGAAGGGGAGTGGGGAGAGGCCCACGTTCCGACCCGGGGCGTGTGTTTGCATGTGCACCGCGGGTTACGTGTGCGTGAATTACTCCCGGGGTAATCTCCCCCCGGGACGTGGAAATTTCTGGAGACGGGAGCGGCGGTCCAGAAGGGGTGCACACGAATGGGAGGGGGTGGGTTTTTGGAGGCGGGGGAAAAGTGAGGAGGTGTGCTAAAAGGGGGAGGGGGGTTGGTGATATATAAACTACCCGGGACGAAATTTGAAAAAAAAACACGGCACACCAATTTGATAAGCGATGCTAAGATGATAGGAGGAAGCTCCGGGACGGGGAGAAAATAAATTTCTAACGCCGAGGGTAAACGGAACGTGAAATGAAAATTTTTTTGGAGGAGTGGTCTCAAGTAAATTCACAGTGAACTCTGCGCCTAATCAATAAGTAAAATAAGTTCACTTATATCGCAGCTTTCGACGGATGTTAAGAGCAAAGTGTGTTCAGGCCACCGATTTGTCCTGCTTAGTTATTAAATAATCATATATAATCATATCTGAATATGTGAAAAAGGGCCCTTTAAGTAATTTCGCGAAAAAAGGCAATACATGACAACAGTAATCAAGTCATACGGTGATGACATAATATTCGGGGTGAATGAAAGAGTATGACATGAAGTTGAACGAAAACATTGAGTGAGTTGAGTTATTCCCTTCCGCGTTCCAGCCCCTTCTCTTCCCCAGTTACGTCTGTCACCCAGCAAATGCTCAGGATTAGCATGGAGCGTCTTTTGGAATGGAGCGGATTTGAAGCGGGTCGACTCACTCATTAGCGCTGCCACGATTTAGAGAAAAAAGGAATAATCGTTTCGGCAGAATGAAAGATTAACATTTAATTTGGCGCTGAGGACCATAGTTGCAAAAGGGCAACGCAGCAACTTTTGTCGTCATGACACTAATCCAAAACTCGTTGTCACTATGGCTTCAAATCACAGCCGGACTGTACTGCAAACTATGAAAATATCTACTCTTCAAACCAAATGCCTCACTTTAATACCTCACCGACAGTGGGAATAGGCTTTTACTTGTGAATTTAACAATATTTATTCGGAGGGACATTATTAAATATTACGTCCCTCTTGTCAGCATTTAATAATCACATATTTTTTATTAAAAATAAATATTTCAACCCCTTATTAACTTTTTTAGTCCTTATAAATGATTTTTTTTATTATAAGTCATTGAATTGGAGTGAACTGTCTTTACAATTAAATTCTACGATAAATCTGCTGGTTTTCTCGATATATTTTTTCCTGGATGAAAATGGAAACGATGTAAACACGAAAAAAAAGCTTTTACGCGGTGTTATTTCAGCAGCAATACATGCTTTCGCAGACGGATAATGGAAGAGAATATTGTCATTTGAAATCTGCAACAAGTCTACAACTTAGGATTCTATAGCTGGGTAAGGTTTAAATGCCGAACTCACTCACTTCTGCGGCAGCGGGATGAATCTCGTACCCACCGACTAAGGTCGCAACTTCCGACTATGTTGATTCGATTTCGATTCATTAGCGTTTGCACAGAAAATTCACTAAGTTACAATGAAACTGAAGTTTTTGAAAGCAATAAATTAAATTTTATCAATCTGAATCGCAGATGCAAAAAATAATTAAACTCGCATTTTCCGCCACCGTAACAGAACTAATGACTCGTTGACAAACGTGGTCTTTCAAAAATTTTTCAACTAACACCGCGCTAAGCCATCGGCATTGAAGTTTCTTCCTCTAGGATGCATATTTAATCCGCGAGAATCCCCAATGCCTTATTTCGCACCACATCCCCTCCCAATTCCGCCCCCCCCCCCTGGCAGCGTTCCTTCACCCCAGTAATCCAGAAGAAAACAGTACGACACTTTTTTCTCCACCGTCGCACGGTTCTCATCATGCGATTCTCCCGAGGAGAGGGAAAAATAGGTCCCAGACACTTAATACGGTATAGTCTACGAACTCCTCCTTGATTAAAGAAACAGTTCAGAGTAGAGCGGAGTGGAGTAGTTTTAATGGCGGCTTCCGGGTCTTCAAAAAATCCTTAAAAATTGCCTCGTGCAAAATGGAACGACGCGACCCCCACCCCCGATTTCGGCTCCATTTTCGCCCTATCTCTCTCTGTCCTCTTTGGCGTATTATTTTTTGGTCCATTGCAAACGAATGGCGTTCTTTGGAGGAAAATGAAGCGTAGGGCGGAATGGCGGTGGCCATTGGAATAGAGAGGAAATTCAGTTTGGACGACGAGGGAATGGGAGACAATGGAATGGTTTTAGGCCCTTTATGCGAGAGCACTGGGAGAAAATTCCCACGTTAGCAATTGATGCGATATACGTACACCACTGCCTCGTGGTGTGAGTGTGGAATAGGCGTTAGAAAATATTATTTCGTTGCCCGCAATGCGATGTAATCACGTCCCTTTTGATGAGAAAACTTGAAATGAAGTCCAAATCATAACTCGAAGATCATTCGTGGGGAAATGAAGGTAATTTATGCAGTGGCTCAGGTCCGTTTTCAATATTATTCCAGCTAAAACTTCCGCAGCGAAGATCGAATCTCAAGGTCAAGATACCATAATTACACGTTTCTACGCATATTATAGCACTATCTGACACAGTTCTGAAGTGTGAAGACGTAACGATGAGATTTCTAACTTTCAAAGCTGCCTCATATATACGCATTATGAGCAGCTTGTATCGCGATTTATATCGTTTGAAAGTCTCACCAGCCTGAGGATTAGCTAAATATACAAATCAAAAGATAGGGTATCGTTTTAAGGATGATATTCAAATGAACATCTAATGAATATGCAATAACGCTTTGTAAAAATGAAGAGTTTCTAATTTTTCAAGAGATTGGTAGGAAATCTTCCGGCTCCTTGAATGTGGCGACTCGCAGCTATGGCTCTTTTGAAGCAATAATTAGTCGATGCGTCTTCATTTGAACCACGTCCGATTCAGAAACACCCCAACAATTATCCAGTTAGGCTTAGTTTTTGGAACTATATCGGGTGCAACGTAGAGCAACTAGTTTTGTGAAAAGTTCTTGAGAACAAGGGAGCAGTGTCACGACTCTATTGGAGTAATTAGGATGGAAGCCACTAATTTACCTTAGGTTAAAGCACAGTTTAATTTTACTTCGTAAATTAGAGGCAGGTCACTAATCCGAGGATGTTAAAAACATATTACAGATCCGACTTACTACTATCGATCAGATCGCGTACTAAAAATTAGGGAGATAGATGGCAGAACGGAGGGATATAAAATGTCATTTCTTCCTCTTTTCATTTGCCATCAAAATAGATACGACCGCAGGCGCGAAGGGGACAATTAGTATTGATCATGTATACGATTTATTAACTTTTTAAATCCTTATAAATACATTTTTTTATCATAAGCCATTGAATTGGCATAAACTACAACTTTACAGTGACATTCTACAGCACGTGCTGGTTTTCTTACTAGACTTTTTTCTGAATCGAAATAGACACTATGCATACACCAATAAAACCCCTTTTCACGGTCTAATTTACTAAATTTTACTCGATTTGTTATTATTATCCACCGGTGCAGGTAGGTTTTGGATGGACACAATAAAACAAATAATTCTCTGACCTCTCCCAAAACCCAAAATCCTACTCTGATCCATATAATACAGGGTTCGTCCGGAAAATAAGTGTCATTGTCTCATTGTCTTTTTTGACAAAAGGGGAGTCGTCCACTACGAATTTGTACCTGAACGACAAACTGTAAATGCTGCATTTTATGTCCAAGTGCTCGACAGGCTTCGAAAACGAGTCGCCCGCGTCCGGCCAGCGATCAACCGTATGACTGACAACCTGAGCAACAATGCGCCGTCTCACACCGTGCTTGTCGTGTCGGACTTCTTGGCCAAGCACGGCGTGGCAACGCTGCCGCACCCGTCCTACAGCCCGGACTTGACACCACCGGACTTCTTTCTGTTCCCGAAGATAAAGAGGAGTTTGAAAGGAACGCGATACGGGACTTTGGACGCCGTCAAAGAGGCCGTGACGACGTGTCTTCGAGAGGTTCCCGATGATGCCTTCGCGGGAGCGTTCCAGGAATGGGAACGCCGCTGGAACAAGTGTATCGACTCACAAGGGTCCTATTTTGAGGAATATTAGCTTAAGATATGTAAAAGTGTAATACATTTTTTTTCCTGAGCTCAGTACACTTATTTTCCGGACGAACCCTGTAACATTAGTCCGGCATTATTTGAGGGATAGCCTGCCATTGAATATTCTTGCATGTGAGTACTTTCTTCGTGTGGTGGAATTGTCTCGAGTGCTTCTATTTGTGTAGAGGTGATATAATTGGAATAAAGCATCGAAAGCTGATGACCTAACACCCTCCACCACAGTCCCTTTGAGAGGCTTGCTGGGTATTACGTAGATGTAGATTATAATGACGGAATTTGCACGCGCGTGCGAGGACCGAAATAAAAACACTCCCAATACACCTGCAGGTGCAGAAGACTAAGGAAAAAGAAATCTGCGAGATCGTGTGGAAGGATACAAAACGCATTTGGCATCTTAACTGCTGACGATTTAATTAAGAAATGTCTCGTGGAAGTTGGTCGAGTTAATAGGCTGAGAGACGAAAGACAGAAAAAAGCACACGAGAAGAATGAAACGAAGTTGGGACACAAGTGAGGAGAGTCGGCCGTAAACGATAATTTCAGTTTCCCCCCCCCCCACAAGTCTCGAGATGAAGACGGAAGGGAGGGGGGGAGGGCGGGGGAGAGTTGGAAGTGAAAGCGTTAAGAAGCGAAGGGATGAGGGTGCGCTGACGGGGGACGGAATTAGCAAGGTGGGGCCAGAGACGGGCCGAAAAATTAATGCATCCTGCGCGCTAGAGAGGGAGCACGCATGGCTTACGGAGCGCGCGAAGCGATGAGATATGGGCGGGGCAGGTGTGGCGGGGTGGGCGAAGTGAGACGACCCAATTTTCCACCGATCGAGAGGGTTGTGCAAGCCGCTTGCATCCCCACGGGCGCCGGGGCATATTCAACGAACGAACGACACGATTTACGAATCATTCATGCCACATTCCAAAGATAAAAGCCATACGACCGCGCCATCCGATACAGTCGATCAAAAGGGAGAAGCATTTCTGAGTAGGAAATCGGAAGAATTAATCTAAAAGTCTACAAAATACACCGTAAACTGCCCCCAGGGCGCGTAGCGGGGGGTGCAAGGACACCACCCCTAAGCAACAATTTTTTCCGCAAGATTTCTACCGTGAGAAACCTGGCATTCGCCATGGACAGAATCCACGGGTTTTTTTAAATGCCAAAGGGGTAAAGATGGAGCAATGGTTATTAGTGGGAGTCGAAGGACAGCTAATTTCATTTGCGTCATTAAAAATAGGCGAGTAATTTGGAAGGGGTAGGATGTTCAGGGAATGAGAGTAGGGTAGGGAGAGAACACCCGGTGTCGACATTAGCCTCCTCTTAACAAAAAATCCAACGGAGTCACTGTTTAACGTCCCATCCGAACGTAAGTTTTCTCTCCGCATCGCATCCCGAGGGATTGGGACAACACAGGAAAAAGCGGCCGCCGCCGGGATTAGAAGCCGACAGCTTGAGATATGAAGCCGTGAGAAGCTGATACTTTCGTTGACAATAAACGACATTATCTTCCTTGGCGATTTATTCTACCCGAGGGAAAAGAAATGATCCACACCAAATGACATTTGAGATCCCACCACAATGATTTATTCCAAAATTTGTCTGAGCGAGCCTGCGTGGGATTTTTGCACATGCATAATTTGGCACATAAGTCACACTTAGGCTCGAGATGTTTCAAATCACGCATCACGGTTTAAATGCATTATACAAAACGTTCCTGATGCTAAGGCCTTGAATTGTGAATAGCGTGTATTCAGCACTGTTTCTGGCAAGCAGAAAATGGTTGGTTTTCGGGAGTCACGGCAGGGAGGCCTCCTCAAAAGAGTACAAGCGAATCTTAATGACCTTAGGCAAGATTAACAACGCAAAGCCCACGATGGATGACTACGTGACGGGGATGATAAAGAAAGACCGCTTGGGGTCCTGAGGGACCCGCGACCGAGGCTAGGCACCGAGGTCAAACAAAAGGCAGCTGTGGGGGAAGACTCTCAGCCCCTGCACCCAACCAAAATAAAACGACAAACAAGACGGGCTTTGTCCATAACATTATACGTGCCGAATGATAAAACAGACGTGGCTCCCAAGTTTCTAGCGGGTGAATGAGAGATTCCACTTCCCTTTCATTCATGAAGCGGCCAGTCGTCCAATCACAGGGACAACGAGAACTTCAAATTTAAATGTCAAAGGTTTCCAGTGAGAGAAATAAAAGGGCCTCCGACCACGTATTTAGAAATCAGCGCCATAAATCTCTTTTGGTCCATATCAGCGAAAATTGGATTGAATAGCAACGGCAAAGAGACTATCAATTGACCTCTAAATCAGTCGTCTTTGAGATATTTTTGCAACTGCGCAAATAAAGAGCCAGATGGGGCATAAAATATGGACAGAATACATTACAAGTTATTGTTAAAAAAAGGCACCGGAATTCAGCCTACTGTTAACGGAGATTGAATCGAACAGATAAAAAAAACGAGAATAAAATGCTTTATTTATGTCTGACATGCAAAACTTATGTTAAGGGAGTCGTTACTGTCAGAGGAAAGGGGTCCGGACTGAGATTACGTTAAGAAAGAAAAATGTGAGACTATAAATAATAACAGTAAAGATAATCTCATTAATATTTTAGGGACTATATCTATTGCAATAAATGAGTCGCAAGAGGAGGCAGGATTCACACATCTATCCTGGCGTGAAGGATATTAGCGTTTTTGGAGGCCCTCCGTAAACGAGCGAAGAGACCGGGTGATATTTTAGTCAGACTTGTTTTTCAAATGCGGAAAAATACGAGTAAATATAAGAGTACCCTTTCAAATCGACCCGGATTTGATGTAAAACACTATTACTTGCCTCGATATCGCTTACACTTACTCACAAGGAGGGATTCCACCTCCTCGCCTTGCCTTGGGGATGATTCTAATGCTATATTCTTAGAAATACTACAAGGTGAAAACTAGCACAAGTACTGAATTGTCCAATGATAAAATATTCTTATCTGCCTAACGAATCCTTCGGCAGAAGAGTAAAGACATTTGGAGTTCTTCCGTTTATTTGCGTTAACCTACACAGTTTTACAATTTCTACGAGGGTTTTACATGTACGATTAAGGATTAGAACAAATATGTCGCATATTCGTCGATCCTGTTAGAAATAATTAAAAGCTCGAAGATGTCAAGCATCAATCTCAGTTCCTCAATCGAAGATTTTCCCCAAGAAATAGGGTTGGGGAATTTTTCGAGAAATATATAGTATCTTGTCGGGATAGAATAACAAGGGCTCTTCGGAGACGATGGCAAACACAAGGATATTTGCGAAAAACAGCGAGATGTTCGACTCAGAGGTATTGAATTCCACGCCAGGTAAAGCGGAATGTACCCATTAGAGCTTTCTTTTCATTCGGGTTACTTTCGTCCCACTTAAAATTCGTGGATATAGAATAAAAGTGAAATGGAGAGGATATGGTATATTATTTTCAAAGAGGATCGAGCTCCATGCAATTAAAAAGCCGCTCGACAACCAATTACGGTTACATTACATGATGTCCTACGCGTTGGGCACAATTCATTGGGAACTTGTTGCCACAGCAATTTAATACATATAACTTCATCAATACTGTGCATCCCAACTTGTAAACAGCTGACACAATTCAATGCCTGCATACTGTAGCAACGCATAAAAAAATAGATGATCTCGATATCTGAACCGGTCGTGGAAAGAAATGTATTTTAAGTGCCGGGGGAGGGGGAAGGCGGGGGTGGGAAATAGATAGTTTCTCGCAAATGGCATCGGAGAAAGCTGATAGAGTAGTTTGGTGTGCACGCCGCCCGGGATGGGGAGGCAGCACTTAATCACGATAGAGGAATAGCAGCGCATTCTATGTTTAGGCTCTCTTTAGAGAACATGGGACCGAATCCATTCTGCGATATCAAAGGAAACAGCCAGAGAGCACATTTAATCAGAGCTTCTAGGTTAATTATTTTGAATGAGTCTCCCACGGCCGATAGAAATAAATTAGATAGACGGGAGGGGCCACTCAGAGACATGAGTCAAGTAGAGGAAGATTGGGGGAAAAATTTGGATTCTAAGCGGGAGCTAAATTTTATACCTTTCAGCTAAATAACTCTCTCCAATGAAAATAAGGGCATCCCCTCAATTTAATATCTTCCCGTATGCATTGATCAATAGTTCTGGCTAGTTATAACATAAATACGAGCACAGTAAGACCCTGCCCAGATTATAGTTTTCCAAACGTTATTACCAGCTTTCAGAAGAAACTACTTTACGGGGTTAATTGAACCATGCAAACTTCATACATTTAGTATGCATCAAAATCCCTCGGAAACTGTAAGATTTGAAGAGATTGGTTGTTCAGGAGAAGTATTTGTAATTTAAGAAACGATGTGAGCACATGCGAGGCAAAGTCTATCGTGAATTGAGAATGATGAAGTGTAGTATTGTAAAGGGAATAGGGGTGAAAATTAAGAAAACGGTAATCATTCCCATAATAAAAATTACGATTACTGGATAGTTTATTTGCCCTGAGAGCATCAGCGAAGAGGCGAGCTGTTATTTCAGGTAAAATTGAACAAGGAAATTTACATTAAATGGTATTAGGTATTAGACGGAACCAAGTACGGTCAAATAAGCCATAGCATGACCACTTCACACCCGTGTGGATTTCACAATATACATTTTACATTTATACACAAACACGTGTGTGTGTGTGTATATATATATACACACGTGTATATATTCAAACACGAAAACCCGCCATATGGCGAACAAATATTCATTCAAATGGAAATAGATACAAGGAAAATGGATAGGAACACTTTTAAAGGACGAACACGGGAGAGGTAGGGAAGGCGAAATCAAGCAGATCACAAGTGTTTATACAAGTGTGTAATTCCTTGACCGGAACTTGAACCACGTATCTTTTGACTTGCCGGGCCGATGCTCATATATACCTGTATGAATCGGATGAAGTTTTCCTCTCTCTCTCACTCTTTATATATATATATATATATATATATAAAAAACCATAAACACAGTAATCAACCCGAAGGTCGGTTTAGTAGGTGATGGTAGAGCTCACCCATGTACCAAGCCCGACGGCGTGTGAATATTCACACATCAGGGTAGGGGGGCCAGTTCCTTTCCCTGTGCCGGTTATGGTTTCCCAGGAAGATCTGGTACCCGAAAAATCAACTAGCTTGGGTGGAGCTGCAGGTGCCCAAAGTGCCTTGCCCGGGAATCGAACCCGGGACCCTCCGGTCAGCAGTCCAACGCTCTACCCACTAGACCACCGCGACCCGCTATATATATATATATATATATATATATATATATATATATATATATATATATATATATATATATATATATATATATGAGACAGAGAAACTACCCGAGGTATTAAAATAAAACTTACAGGCAACACATAATCTCGAAGCAATTCACGGCGTTTGGCCGCTCCGGGAAACAATCCGCGACCCCTAGTTAATCATCTACAGCTACGTTATAACCGGCAAGCCGACAGGAGTTTTCGGAGACACCGGCCTTTAATTATGTAATTGTGAGCAGACGGGTCCTAAAAATTCTCTCCGAGTCAGAATTAATCTCGAGTATCCTGCAGCTCAGCCTTCCTTTACTTCGTTCTTTTCCCGAAAGCAGGGTCTTCCATCATTCCCTCACCAAATAAACACGTCAGGCTTACTTACTTCCAGAAGTAATTTCTTACCAATTTCTATTTCCTAATATTTATTTTCATTCCTTAATCACCACACGACAAATCGTCAATGGCTACGTGAACTTCTACCGTACCCTGAGAGCTGAGCAGACTTTCTCAGAACGTAACAATAGAAAACTTTGGATGGACTCAGAACATATCCTTCCTTTTATCTGTACAGTTATACAGTATAACTGTACAGTTATCTGTACAGTCATACCTCCAAGAAAAACTTATGAACATGTATACTGTCTACATGGAAAGAATGCATTGAAAGAATAACTCTTATGGTGAGCTTCTTAGTCCATTCACCTTGAATTAGCAAGAACAATTAGCTAAAACACTGAGACATCGGCAAGTGTAATATATATATAAATCTACCGTCATACGAAAAAAAGCACTGGATTCAGGGACAGGAAGCTGTTACTTGGAAATTAAACCCTACCTTCAGGGCTGATAGATAAATAAAAGAATGCCTTTTAATAATGCAGGTAATTTTATTTGCTTATTAATGCATCGTCATTAACACTCAATGTAATCAACGCCAACAAAAAGATACTTGGAAAGTTCAAACGTTATGAGAAACTGAGTATCGTATCGTAAAATTATTAGAGACTCTTAGTTGAGAATCACCCACGGAGCGACAGTTAAATTACAGATTTAAGCTCTTGCATACCTGAGATGATGATTTAAAAAATGCATTATTAGCCCCATGGTACTACGGTAGGAGAGATCACGTAAATAAAATATGAGAGATTAAGTGTAGAGCAGTTTTTAAATTGGATTTTTCCCACAAATGATAAGGGAACAACGTTGTTTGTTGAGGGCCAAGTATTTTGGATCAAATCAATCTGGTACGCAATGATACCCTGCCGCACACCCTAGCGGTGACTTACACGGTACTATAAAATGAATGAAGTCATTTCTCAAAATTCTACCCGTAGGGAGAGAGACAAGCGATTTACAAATTAACTGAAACGCGATATCTACTAAAGAACCTGAATGAAAGAACGATAAAGTAAGGCGTTAAGGCAGCATGGAAAATTCTACTCAAAGTTTAAAAAGCCGTTAAAAGTAGCATGCATAGTAAGGTTTAAAAACAATATAAAAAGAATTATGTTTTACTACAATGGCTATTATTCACATATCACGACTGACTATCGAAAGAAAACCGAATAATGTTACGTGAATAATTTCACCCTCATTTACATAGTAAGGAACTTATAAGACGACAACTCCATCCACCATTGAACGAAAAATGTTACAGCATGCCAACGCTAATCATTCTATTCTATTTTTAGTAAAAGGCATTCATTATAGCGTATAAAACATATATATTTAGAAATATATGTGTTGCAGTTGTACATTTAGAAAAATGTGTTCGCATGTAATTTCATTATATTTTTTCAATTGTATTCACCTACACTTTTTATCGCATGCACCAAAGGAAACCTACCAAGCTTTTCTCCCACTAGACTGGAAACTTCGGCATTTCATGCGCATCCTAAAATATTTCCTTCGAAAGAAAAACTTATTAAACAAATTGAATACATGACCTTTGGCGCGACCCACTTCATCACTTCGAAAACATTTCCTTTTACAAGACTTTATCCATAAGACAAAATAAAAAATGTGAGTTCCACATTCTCCTAGTAGTTAAAATATACGACAGCCATTATCTCAGAATTTTGCAAAGCAAAATTGATAACTGACATTAGCCAAGAAGAATTCACCCTCACGTTTATAGCCTGGGAGTTTCGAAGTTCATGAAACGCTTGTATGTTACGCTTGTAGTTCCCGAAAGGCGATATGAACTTCGTTATGGCTTAGTAACGTGGCGGAAGAGGTTCTATGATAAGTACAACGCGGCGGAAGGGAGGCGGAAGGACGGGACATAATCGCTGAAGAAAGGAACGGGACATGACGACCTCAAGAGATTAAGAAACGCCGGTCTTGGATCAACCTCAGAGAATTAGCTCCCTCTACGACGGGTAGTCACATCAAGCCACGCGGTACGATCACGGTTTGCAGGTAATGACGACAGTACTGAATATGAAAAACCAAACCTAATGGATCAAGACAAAACCCATATATTTATTCGAAGTTTGAGACTAATTCGCTGGGTATTAACACCAATGAATATAATTGCTTGAAAGTATAGGCCAGGTCATACCCTCATTTACCTCCCCAGTTTGCACAACATACGCCATTCACCTAGGTCATTAAACAACAATTTTAAGCAAAATAATTAAAACTCTTTCCTTCAGACAACCTTTTGATACATCTGAGTACCACTGTAACATTACAGGCAAGTGGGAATGAAAATCTTATTGGTGCAAACTACATTAATGCCCTGGTCTATTAAAGTGGATAGCCAATCATTCAGGCTATGCTCACCAGCGATAAATGTCTGAATAAACATCATTTACGTTATTGCATTAATATGTACAGCGTTAATGCTACACACAACAAGTATATGTGGTCAGAAAAACATCAATATTTTGCGACATAAGTGCTTTTACAATATTACTCTTATTACCTCTGTAAAGTACATCACAGCCTGTCATAACAGGAAGATATCCAAGGATACGAGTTTACGCAACGAGAGTGCAAAACCAATAAGTTTATCAGCAAAGGCATCGCGAATATTTCGAAAAGGCATCCCACAAGATGGCTCATTTTTTATAATAAACCTTTGATTTCATCCCCGGTTACTTCAGTGAAAAGCAAGTAGAATCCTGAGTCATCAATTGACTTACATTATTTCTGTAATATACAGACATAATGTAAGTCACGTCTGTGTATTCAATTCCAGTCGTAGATAAGTAGCTGTAGGTACTGAATCATGACACCAAGGAAAACATCACTCGGGCAACGAGCATATACTATCTGGCAAAATAGCATAGATTGATTGAATAATTTATCGAGGGTTCAAAGCCATAATATCACTCGGGCCCTGAGGAGTCGTTCTCGGCATTACAGCAAGAATAACGGAGAAATGTCCATTCTATCAAGAGAACGCTTCTCGGACCAGGTAAATTTTCAAATGAGAAGCTGCAACGATAATCATTCACTCCGCCCTCTTGTACTGATTGTAACAAAGCCCACCGAACACACAAAAACCATGAATACTACTCTGGCGAATCAAAAGAAATTCCTGGAACCAATCAAAGAGAACTAGATACAGTCCGTCACAATTGGCAAGAATGCACAAATAACACATGCACTGTCTTGAGTTATGCAATCAGAAACGGCGGAGGGATTCCTTCACACTTACACATCCAAGCAGTTACTCTTTTATGTAACTCGTCGGAAAACAGAAGAATAATGGACATACTTTAGGAATGGACTTCTAGGGAGGTCGTAAACGACTATCAATAAAATAATGGGGGTTTTGTCTCGCTTTTAATACGGAATAATCCCCTTTAAAACCAGCGACACTGATGTAAAGAAAGGAAATCACATAATTGAGCAATAAAGTGAAGTCACTATGCATCAATAACCAACACTCACTAATTCCAGAATTTCACACTGAAGAAAATAAATCGCTGCTGTCTCTTAGGATCCCACGCGACGCGATTATTTCCAGGTCGGCCATAAATTTAGTTGCGCGAGTCGCATTAGATGAACATGCATTCCAAAATTATTTTAAGAGGATAGAAAAATCTTGGAACCAGGAGGGAATGAATAATTCGGGACAAGTTCGGCACAAAAACGCGGGCGGGTGCCGAGTGACGAGAGGCATTTGGGCGACATCCTGCGCCCCCGCCCTTCTTCCCAGGGGGCAAAGCGATCGATTTTCGGCTAAGCAGCCACTCACTCACTCACTGTACCCACTGGGGCGCCGCGAGGTCCAAACATTAATAACCAAATACGCAAAAGTTGCGCTCTCAAATACCACCAGAAAAGATCAAAATGGCCGACGCGAGTGGTTATAGGAATGAAGTGGGAAGTCGGGGATTGGAAACACAAATTTTAAAATTACGTGTTATGTATATGTGGGTGTGAGTATACATAAACACAGATATAGATTTTTAAAACATAGTGACACAAAGAAATAACACATACATAGTTTTCACGTTTCGCCGACAAGACCGCCATCATCGGATTCTGATGATGACGGTCGCGCCGTCGAAACTACATATGTGAGTGTCCTTTCTTTGTGTTACTATGTTTTAAAAATCCATATCTGTTATTACATAATGTACTCGTATATATATTTTTACGGTGGCCCTACCAAATTTGTCAACGAAAAGAAGAAAACTTATTACATCAGTTGAGAAAGGTGGTCGGTCCACCGAAATTTTCAAGAACCAAACCTGTGGATGTTTCTCAATTTTGTTTCTCTACGCTATTTTTAAACCGCAACGCTTGTGACTGACCTTATTTCGCTTTAGAGAATATGTTTCGTTTTCATATCACATGTGCGGGTGCGTTCGTGCGTGTACTTGAATACACACGTGTACAAAAATTACACTTACCAACCCGAAGTTTGGTTCGATGGATGAAGTTTTGAGTTCACCTAATTCTCAACCAAACAGCGTGAAATTCATACATCAGGGTAAGAGGGCCGACTCCTTACCCTATATTGCTCGTGGTTTCTCGAGATATGGTACCTAAGAAATCACCAAGCTTGGGTGAAGCTATCAGTACCTAAAAGTGTCCCCGGGAATCGAACCCTGAACTTCCGATCAGAACTTCGGCGCTCTACCCACTGGATATTGATTCATATTATTCATTCCGAAGAAGGCTAACATCAGGATTCAACCACTGAAACACTAAACACGCGTAAAAAGGGAAGAGGGAGAGAGACAGGAACGTTTTGGCGCCCCAAACAAGAGCCTACGTCAGTCGAAGTGGAGCTCGAAGTGAATCATTCGACTTCCTCTGAAAAAGGCGTACGGGGCGTCGCGACGCGTAAAAATCCCCGTGGGTGTGCCCTTTTCACATATTCTAGACACCATTAAAATAAATAAAGAATTATCACTAATTCATCGTCGCTCAACCAAGGCTGCCTGAAGACCGAATGGCAAGCTATTTCTAATAGTGTTGTTCATTTCTCTTCTTCCACAAGAGAATATGTTCGTAGCATGTATATATATATATATATATATATATATATATATATATATATATATATATATATATATATATATACATACACACATATAGGGTATTATGGGTGACACCACTGGGAACCTTCAACTTCATTCATAAGCAGTTTGATTTTTCAGCTACCAGATCTGCCATGGGAAAGCACAGGCGACACGGAAAGGAAAGATACTGGCTCTCCTAATTACCCTGATGTGTGAATCCATACGCGGTTGGACTTAATACGTGAACAAGGTGAAGCTCTTCCTTCACCTACCAAACCAACCTTCGGGAATATATATGTGTGTGTGTGCGTATGTGTGTGTGCGTATGTGTATATATATAGTGTGTATGTGTTTGTACGTCGCCGGAGAGCGTCAATTTCAAGGATATATATATTTATATATTTTCCTGGTCTCTTTATCAGAGTCGAATACCTAGATATACACGTCGCATTTTAGAGGTGACAAGAGGTAACGTAGGGTGCGTAGGAGAAAAGAGGAAGGGGTTGTGAATGGTGGGTGTCTAAGCCTCTCCGATAATACGCCCTTCCCTGTCCGCGGTACATAACCACCACTTTAGCTACTACCTCTCTCTCCCTACCTGTCTCCTGCACAAACAGTCAGCCCAGAGCTCCGCTCGACGGAAGAGGGAGGGACGGGGGGTTGGTTGGGTGGAGGAAAGTCTGGGGTTGTGAGGGAGGGGTTGGTGCGGGGGCGAGTCGGGAGGAAAGGGGTCGGCGGGGTGTGGGGTCGGGGGCAAGAACACACCAGGTGTTCCCGATCCGGCGACGCAAGAAGAGCATGGAGGAGGTGGGCTGAAGGGTTGGGGGATACACCCGGGGGGGGGGAGGGGGGAAAAAGACGATCTGAGAGCGGCAATAAAAAACTCGGCTCGAGTTCAGCAGGAGGGGTGAGGTTCCATATGCGTGGGAGGGAGGGAGGGAGCGGAGAGCACAGGGGAGGGGGGGAGTCTTTTTCGGGAGCGGGGGGGGGGGAGAATTCTGAGAAGGCGAGTGCCTTGGGGGAGAGAGTTGGACAGGCAAGGAAGTCCACGCCCACGCGAGCTTTATGTGCCTTAAAATTGGAGACGGGGAGAAGGGGCCGCACTTCCTCATAAGCGGCGACGTGCCTGGGGTTTAACCCCGAGGAGGGGCGCTTAATCTTGATTTAGGCGACAGATTTTTGCAACGCGCCAAAAAGAAAAAAATCTTGAGAATGTGCATTCAGTGAGGGGTGGCGTTTTCGCTTTGAAGCCCTTGTGGACGGATGCGTTCCACCATTGAAGCTCCTCCTCTTTCTCAGCTAATGCTCAACAACCCTCTGATCGCTACAGAGAAAAATTAATTTCTAGTTGATCCTCCACGTAAAAGGTTTTATAAATCACCCTGAACATATTTTCGCACGAAATGCACCCCTTCGGCAATTGAGATGGCGTGGTGGCTATCGTACTGGCTGCCCACCCGGATGGTCCGGGTTTGAACCCCGGAGGTGTCGAATATTATGTAGTGGTATCTCGAACCCTGTTTGAGGTGCTTTGTGGAGAGTACTTTGAGAGTGAGTGAGCCGTCCGTCGGATGGGACGTTAAGCTGCGGAACCCTAGGCGTCTTTCGCTAAGAGTAGGCCAATGCCGAAGCCGGGTTTCTCTCCACCCTTCATCTTTTCCTATACATCCCCAATGGCACAAATGGCCTCAGCTGACGGTCGCCTCACCTAAATACTACTAATGTGATCCGTAAGGAACATTTCATCGTGCCCATTTTTGTTCTCCTGCAGCAAGTACTTAGTTACTCTCCAAGTCTGAATTTCTAAATGGAGAAAAAGGCACATATAATGACATCACTTTCGAAAGGTTACTTCATACAATTATAAAAACCACTCTTTCTTTTCGTCAAACGTTAAAATTTAGTCAATGCATTTAATACAACACCCTCCCAAGATCTGAAATATTTCACCTAAATGTCTTTGCACGTATAACTCAAGACACACAAAATATTCCTGACGACGAGGATCATTCCTATCAGCATCCCTCGACCGCCGAACGCTCAAAAGGAGTACGATGTACACGTGTAGGTTATTTTTATTCTCAAGAGAAGAGGAAGTTTAATCCGTTACATCAGATACTTTTTTAACTCCTTTCGAACCGCTCCCGAAGTAACATCCCAAGGGGAGCATTCCCGCGGAATTTTAAACAAAATCGTCGAAAACGGGGCGGGCGACGTAAAGTCAAAATAGAGCAACCTGTCGCACACCGAAGTCGTTCTCGTAACAAAAAAATGTCTTCCTCCTCCTCTCCATGTCACGAGACCTTTAAGGAGGAAAAAATGGAGAAGGTAATACACACGAAGGGGGGTCTGGAGAGAGCGAGGGAGGGAGAGATAAAGGACTTCATATTCGAGGCGCATATGTCGGCATGCACCGGGAGACGAAATGCTGTACTATTTCGACCGAGACGGAAGGGTGAAGGGGGCAGGCAGGGCGCTGCGGGTAAGGTGGGCCGCGGCAAGAAGCAGGGACGAGCAGGGGAACTCAGCGAGATATGGGAAGAACCTTGATGGATGGTCGGTGAGCGGCGTTTTCCATGCAAATAGAACGGTTGCGAGGCAGGGAGGCCCCGGGATGTTTGCGGGGGTGAATGGGAGGGAGGGGGCGGAGACTTTGGAGGGGGTGGCGGATGGAGGGAGGGACAGGGGCGGGGGGGATAACCCCATCACCTAAGGCTTCTTTCCCTCCAGATTTAGTCTGAAAAGAAGAAGGTAGAAGCCCCAACTTCGAACCGTCTGCTTCCCTTAATCCCTTTTGCGATGCGCAAAGAGACATGTAAAAAGATTTACCGGAGTTAAGGTAGAGTTTTATGCCGAAGCATTAGCGTGCACAATAACTAATTTCACCTCGTTCCCGGAAAATATATGCCTTAAGGATTTAGGAACATGTAGAGGAGAAAAAATCAGTGCGAAAGATCACAACACGAAGAGCCCCGCCAAAACCAAATAGACCGTGGAGTATAACAATTGTGGAATTTAAAAACCCTTCATCCCTTCGAGTAATTTTTACCGATTGTGCATTTACTTCCAGTAAAAAGCATCAAGAAGATTATGCAACAAAAAGTTTATGTGCCAGTTTGAAAGTAAAGGTGGTCGCTGAAGGTTTTGATGATAAGGGCACTCACATAAGACTAAGGAGGTAATGACGATTTAATGGCATATTAATAACGAGAGAAGGAGTAATTAGGTCAATGATGCAGTTCATTAATGATCTGTATGAGTCCAATACACAATCGACAGATGGAACTCAATGATAAAGAAGTCAAAAGAGATTTGAAATGGAAGGAAAAGAGACCAATGCAAAGAAGTCTGAAGATGTATCAACACGAAGGAAGCACTGAAAGGAGGTGGGATGTGATAGAAAGAATTATGGGTAGTTGAAGGAAGGGGAGGGGGCAAGAAGAGTCTCTTGGAATAAATGGTAAGAAGTAGAATGAGGCAATAGGGTAAGGTTGACACTGCCAAACCGTTTGAAAATATCTCAAAAGCCCTGCAAGGTGTACAGTTATTGTCATGGGCCTTTGAAGGAAACTACAAATTACACAGAAATTAAAATAGCATCTGTAATCCTACCTCAACATTGATTGGAGTTAAGCAATACTTTACAATTATCATCTCTTAGCACTTTGATCCTTTGAGCTAAATTTTATTAATAAAAGGGAACAAAACAGAAACACTCAAAGGGAACAAAACAGAAACACTCCTGTAAACGACGACTTCGGCAATAATGCATCGTTGATCTGAACAGAAGCCGAAGCGAAAAGTGTGACAAAGACGCGATCAATGAAGAAACAACAAATATTCAACGCTTGAGCTAGGTTGGGAATGACTCGCGGAGCGATGGTTGAATTAAAGATTGAATCTCCTGCATAAATTGGAGGGATGTCTCTTTAGTGATGATGTCGAAAATGTATTAATAACCCCATAGTTCTACAATAGGAGATATCATGCACATAAAATCAAACGATAATTTCAGAATAACGTTGTCGGACCGCGCTACTGGGAGGGTTGGGTCCAAAGTAGTCGAGTGTGTAATCATCCCCTGCCACACACCCTAGCCGCGGGTTGTAGAACACTATTTAAGACTGTGTCACTATTTAAGACATTATATCACGTCACGAAAGCGGATTCATTCTCCAACGTCGACGGTTTTTTTTTCCAGGGCTATTCCGGGTCCTACTTTCCTGTCTCATACGAATAGGGTTCACATCCATGCAGGACAACATGTAATGCAGTATAAATGTAACGCATTACGAAGGAAGCAAAAATCAGGAAATTACTGGAAGACTATCCAGCAGAATACCTTCTGTATCATTTGCACGGCAAGAAACCACCGCAGAAAGATATAAAAATATTTTTTGTTAAATTTAATTTCGAATTATTAGCGATCGCCAATGAACACGCGGAACAATTTATTAACTAAAAAGAGAATGTTAATATGATAGGATTCGAATTTTATTTCCATGCTGATTTACCTATTCCAGATGGCAGTGTAGGCATTATTGCCTTATTCCCTGGGGCCTTCGGAAAATGGACAAAGAAATAATCACAGGTTGTGTCCGAGTGAAGTCATATTTTTGTGTCTGTATTCGCAATGAATTTGTCGAATTTTGCGGTTATATTAGGAAAAAAGCAGATTGGACGAAAGATTTATTATGACTCTACTTTGATGACTGATAGGGAAAACACTTTGGCGCCGAGTAATGTATTTAAAATAATTCAACCAATGCCCTCATCTTAATTCGGTAAAGTTACACAACGCACGCCATTTCAACGCTTTGTTTTGACAGACGACTGCAATATATTGTATTCATCGGCGAAAAAGATGCTGAGACGATAAATGTGTATAAACACAGGTTAAATACGCTGTATGATCTAAAAGAATAGAAAAAGGAAGTTTAGTGGGAGCGTTTAATGAACTTGAAACAAGCTGAAACCTTATATCATTATAACATGGTACTTACAACACTTAGGTGATACATTAGAGATATCAATTGTACATTACCATAAAAGAATGACGTCACACTTGTCTCCAAAACGTACCTGCAAACAAAGAAAAGAAAATTAGTACTTAGGATTGTCACTCACGCAGTAATAGCGATGCGATTAAGAACTATCAAAAAAACTATTTAGAGCAAAATCAAATATATTACAATTAATAACATTTACATTAATTACACAACGAATACATTTCGCGCGAATGGATCTAATGAAATTTCGACGTAAAATTGCATCCGGAATCTTAGATTCCAAATGCAATCAGGCAGGCGGGGATGAAGGTAATTCGTCTGGGACGGAAGCACCGAGGTAATTCGTCGAATGCATTCGGAAGATGCTGTGCACAATGCATTTACTCATCGTTTAGCTGTTAAAGACTGATTTGAAAAAAATATTACTATATTGCTCGAAATAAATAAAGGGATGTCTGAGAAAAGAAATGCTATACACAGGGAGAATAATGAAATGCTTTCATTTCGAAGGCAAGAAAGTGAGAAAATAGGAGGAACGGAGGCGGAATAATGAATTCCTTAAGAAAAAGGACCATATTGAATATGACACCATTGCAGTGATGAGAACAATAAGCAAAGGAAACACTGAACACAACCAGGATGTCTTTGTGGGATTCGTGAATCTCGAGAGGGCATTCGCAGAGAGATTTCTTCGAAAGTCGTATAAAATCACAGGGCACAGGTGGTAACAGAGGGAAAATAGGGATGGGTAGTCATAGGAATGGACCAGTATTGGCTGTTACCGCTGGTGCTGTCCGACACGCATGCAGAGCAAAGGTCAAGGGTGGTACGGGAAGGACTTGAGTTGTGAATAAAAGTGGGCGGTGAGATGATGAGGTTAGTTAGGTTTGCAGATGACCAAGAAACATTACGTCACACAACCAAGGGGATGCAGTTACTATTGAATGCTTTACTAGAACGAGATGGGAGGTATGGGATGAAGAGTACCCACACTAAATACAAAAAAATTATGAGATTCTTGAGAAGGAGGAATGCTAAGATTACATCTAGTTTACGTTAAATTCTTTGTTGCAATTATGAAAATCACGGAAGCTATCGTATTTAATGTTGCTGCAATGAAATTATTGCTCCATCCCAACCTCAGAATAAGGTTGACTTCCGACAAGAAACAAGTTTTCTTTCTCTCACCAACCCTGGAAATTTTTTACCGATGACTTCAACATCCAAATTTCAAATTTTGCCCTACCCAGAAATAGCACTTGAATCTCTTCCCGTTTTACACTTTACATAAATACTTCCCGTCAACAAAACGACGATGTCGATCCCGAATAAACCACAGACGAAAACGGTAATAGAATCACCAAACAATCCCCTTTCTCAAGACCTCCCGAACGGCAAATTTCTTCCCGGAACGCAGACGTAAAATTCCATCCGTGCGGAGTTTCACACCACAAAAGCTTGCTCGCCCCGAGACTATCTCTGCTGGTGACATTTCTCCGGCCAATCGGGCCCCATGATGGGGGGGAATTGCGTCACCGTCGAAGTTACAATCTTGAGGCACTGGCAAGTCCTTTCAAGGACACGCGTTTTCCGCGCGCCGAGACTAAACGCGGTCGCTCTATCCTTCCACCAGTCGCCCGAAATAACGCCACAATAAATACATCGGGGCTCGAGCGCCATAATTGTTGCTATTGTTTTGGTTTACGGTCGTTATTTATTCCCTTCGACGCCCCCTCCCCCCCTCCCGATTGCCCTTCCCCCTGGCCGCTGACACGCGCGCCTTCCCCCCCCCTTCCAGCGTCTGGCCCCTAGCGCCAGAAACTTAAAAATATCACGTGATCGCCGATGTGGCCTTCGAAAAAGATGACGGACGGAAATCGGCGCCACTGTGGTCGGATGATTGGGCGACAAGAAGGATGACAGTTTTGGATCACAGTATATCTAATGACGTGGTATAAATAAATTTCAAGCTCACACTCTTGTCAGGCGTCGGACACACAAAGCAGCAATGATTTCTTACGGCTGACTAAATCCAATTCGCGAATGTACACCACCGTATCCCCAAACATTAGAACAAACGATATCACGCAGCAGAGGACGAATGGATGCTTTCTTTGACTCTCATAAAAAAATTAGGTACTCTTACATTTATGGTGTTATCATCTAATTTACGTCCACTTTTCGGAGAAGGAGAAAAGATAGGTAGCGTGCCAAGCCATTAGCTTCTTGAGGCTTGCATGATGCAATCACTTTCTGCAGCTAGGCATCAATAAGAGACAGATTATATTAAATAATATTTCCTTAAGCCGTAAAATAAAAATCTAAAAAGAGGACGTAAGAAGCTCAATTAATCCTTTCCATTAATAAAAGAGTTGGAGACTCAACAGTAGAGACTAACAGACTCAGCAGCACTCTCTCTGAGTTATGCGTATGTCAATTAGTGTACCAAAGCAGCACGGTATTCCTATACATCATTTTGGAGCAAGTGGAGCAAGAGTATTTTAGATATTAGATATTGTAGTACCCTGAAAGCCACCGCTAGGGTAAGTGGTAGGGGGGAGGGGAACACACCAGATAAATTTTGACCCTAGCAAGACCCTACCGCGGCCGGACAAAGTTATTATGATCCCTTACATTTTGTAGAAAAATTGTCATGTTAAGTCTATCTGTTCTGAACTTAATCTCTCTAATATTATTGAAACGATCTCTTCTACCATACTGCGATAGGGGTAATAATACACTTTCACCATCACTACTAAAAATACTACCTTAGAGTTTTTTCATTGAGGATATAAGTAGGTATGCATAATTTCCTTGCTTCGTCACTAATTACGTTCATTTGCCGACGATGCAGTGATACTCCGTAATCCCAGGAGAGCAATAGACTCAATCGGGTGTGTATTCACCCCCTGCCACGCACCCTAGCGTTGACTCGCAGGGAACTCAAATTTCTGAAATGATTAAATATTTAGGCGTTAACCTCACTCATGACCTCTTCTGCGTGAAACATATACGAGGAATATGTGGACAAACTAACAAATATTAAGAATTATTGGAAGAGTACTGGGGAAATGTGATGAAAAGGTCAAAGAGAAACATTATCTTTCGCCGATTTGGCCTCATTTAGAATATGATGCTGGTATATTATGGGATCCTCACGAAGTTATATTGATTGCCGAGTTGGATATCGGGCAGCCTACGTAAGAGCTAAATTCGTAAAACGTTGTTGTGATAAACTTAGTAGCGTATCCAAAATATTAGAGCAGCTAGGCTGGGAATCACTCAATGAAGCGAAGGTTAAATTACAGATTGAAGCTCTTGCGTAAATTGGAATGGAGTCTCTTCAGCAGTGATTTTGAACATATATTATTACCCCTATCGTCCTACGGTAGGAGTGATCATGTCAATAAAATCAGAGAGATTAAGTGCAGAACATATAGACTTAAGATGACACTTTTCCACGAACTATAGGGGATCATAATAACATTGTTCGACCGCGGTAGGATCATATTCGGGTCCAAATCAGTCTGGTGTGCATTCATCCCATCTCACACTCGGGCGGCGGCTTGCAAGGTACGAATAACAAATATTATAGGAATCACTTTTTATAAGCATGGAATTGTAAAACAACACAATGAAATATTAAACCATTCAATCAGAAGAAAGTGTATCAACCACTAAGGCCTACTTGCAAGACATAACTCCCCTATATTTTTCATAAATATGTAATTTGAAGGACGTGGCGTCATTTCACTGGACTCTTCATTTGAGATGAGAAAACAGAACACATTCCGAACGGGGCAAAAATATTGCAACTTCAATACATGCACCCGAGAAAAAACGACTTTTAAAAAAATTTCAATCGATTGAAATCACGATTCATTAATCTCGAACAAAAATCTTAATCGCTCATTAACAACACTTCGTCTGGAAAGGTGTAGTTTTTTTCCAAGTCGGCAAAGACGTGAAATATTAATCACCGAAACCTCACGCCAGGGAATGTATTCCCTTAGAAAAAAAATAAATAAATCGCACGCACCCATAAATTTTACCATGGGAGTTTTCAACAGACAACAGGCTAGTTACCAAAGTTCGCATTTTTCATCATTCCCTTCGCACTGGAACAAACCGGCACAGTTCCTAATTGGAGTCGAGCATTGAAAGGAGCGAGGGGGCGGGTGGGTTGGGGGAGGAAGGAGGGTGAGAGGGAAGGGGGACATTAGTCGTAATCGAAAAAATTGGGCGGTCGGGGAGAGGATGGGTGGGAGGGAGGAGAGAGGGAGGATTGCTCTCGAAAAACCACATCTCCTTCGCTTGGGTCGCCGTCGCATGACGTTGCCAACTTGAGCAATCAAACGGAAAGGAGAGGATATGTTTGTTCCACCCCTTAGCATTCATCGCAGGGGCCTTAATCCCTGGGCACGGCTCATCCAGCCGCCTCGGGCATCCTGGATGTGATCCTCCCATTGTGCAGATTTGCGAGCTGAGAGAAGAGGGAATCGACGGCGCTCCGCAGATGCACTGGAAAAATTCATTGGGAATTGAAAGGGATTCGAGCGAATTACTTCAATCACTTGAAACTCGACTTCATACGGCAAGAGGATGGAACACACACACACTAATGCACTTGCCTTTTGTTGCTTCAGAAGAGTTTACGTGGCACGAAAACACCGACATTACGGATACCTCGTGATCACAATTTGGAGTGATACATTTAATTACGACCGAATTATTATGCGCACCAATCACCAATCCCAGTAAACTATCGCAGTGTTCGTCCAAAAAGGTGAAGCAAAACAGAACAGAACCCGAATTCTTACATCCATCACACATGAATGTCGATACATTGATCTTCATGCCAACAAGGTTAAACTATTATTGATATTTGATAGCTTACCGTTTAAATTCGGATTTTGATGTGCACAAACTTAACACCCCTACATTTCTTAGTATTTTTTAAAAGTTTTCTAGTACCCTGGAATCCAATACTATGCGGGTGTGGCAGGGGGTGAATACACACCGGACTAAATTTCACCAAATATTTTTATCCCTCCCGCGGTCGGACAGTGATATTCTGATGTCTTATCTTTCGTGGAAAAAACGACTACTTAAATCTACATGCTCTACACTTAACCTCTCTATTTTTATTGACATGATCTCGCCTACTGTAGTACGATGGGGGTAATACTACAATTTCAACATCATTGCTAAAGAGATATCCTTCAGTATCGCATGCAGCAAAACCCAACCAGGCACCTTACAACTACAATTTAGTGTTCTTTATCTCCGAATATTTCCATTCCTCTCTTCATTATCCCGTGAAGCATCTCTTCCTCGCTTGCCTAACATTCTCCTTTCTATTACATCGCATCGACAACCAAAATTGTCTTTATTCGCCTTTCTTGTACTCCTTGGATTTCTCCCGACAACACTCTCCCCTCCCCATATCATGTTCACTACTTGATCGGTCGATTACTCATCCGCCCATCGTATCTTTTCCGTCCTTCTCCACGCCCAAGTCTAAAAAACCTCCAGTCATACGCCTATAAACTTTCTTCAACGCTCAAGCTTCTGCGTCGTACAAAACCACGCTTCATAACTATTTTCTGCCTCTTTTCTTAGCACCCACTTACTCAACGATTCTATTTTTGAATCCCTTCTACTTGCGAAAAATTTTGTCCTATCTAAATTAATCATCTTATATCCGCACTAGGAGTACTTGGACCCTCATAGTCCGAAATACTGTCAATTTCGGCAATCTGTTCCATATGCTCTGGTTTTTTACCTTTGATTTTTAACGTTTAACTAAGATTAACTCTTTCACAAAAATCTCTAAACCTGTAATAATTTCGAACATGACTATCATCCCACAACTACCTCACTAAATTTTTAACCGGCTCAATCAACTATGCATGAATAGAAAATTATTATTATTTGGATTAGTGGGAATTAGAGATTTATCACCTACTTAAATTACTAAATACGCGGGCACAAATATTTTAGCATTTTTCTCAGTAGTATAGTCATATACATGTTCCTCAATCATGGGTAGATAATTAATTCATAAAAATGTAATTGTTACTCTAAACAAAAATTCCGCTCATGGTAATGGAAATTACATCGACTGTACATGGTTTTTGATACGTAAGTTAGTTTTTTTATCTATTGTCAGCATCTAGATGATGTTCTCACTGCAATGACACCTTTTTCAACTTTTTTATCGTAATCACTCATGAACTATAAATACGCAGGGCATTATCGATACAAGAGCAGTATGGTATAGAGTAGGCAATCTAACCTTCCCCCACCACAAGAAATTGATACATTCTTGGGGATAAACTTTTCAAAAACAAAAAGGGAAAACCAAAATCCTTTCTCTAACCGTTAAATATTCAAAACTAGCTTGGTAACCCATGAGAGAATGATAAAAATGAGGACATGACAAAATATCAGTATTTTTTAGTACCTGCAAGTCACCGTCAGGGTGTATGGCAGGGGGTGAAAAAACAATACTAATTTAGATCCGAATATTTGTACTCCGAACCCGGTCGGGCAGTGAGTGATATTCTGATCGCTTCTAATGCTGAGGGAAAAATTACATCTTAAATCTATATGTTCCACAATTAATTTCTCTAATTTTATCGTCATGAACTCTCCTACCGTAGTACAATGGGGCTAATGATAAATTTTCAACAACACTGCGAAAGAGACCTCCTATCCTTTAGTATTATTGATTATTTATCTATCATTTTGGAATCACTCAATTAAGTAAGAACTCAATGGTTACTCATCCGTTGTAGGGCAGCGGCGGTCGTTAGGCAGTTTTTTCCGAGGGGCGAGATTCGTCGCGTCCGATGAGTTGCATTAACGCTCCTTCAAATTGCAAGCACGTATGCAACATAATTTAATGCCTATTTGCACAATGCATTTCGCGTACAAAAAAATTGCTAGTTTAGTCACGCGCATATAATTTCAATGTCGAAAATGAAACATTTATCATTCCATATACCGTTCTTTGCCTATCTATTGTAAGAAAAAATGACAATAATTCTCCAAAATTCCAGTTTTTACTGTTCATTTCCTGGTTTCTTCGAGTTTTTTTCCCGTTTTCAAGGATGAAAACATTACTGGACATCTCGATTTATGCCCTTATGAACTGTACCGCCGTTTCCGCGTCACATCTACCAGACCAGGGAAATTATTTCTTTTGATTGAAACCTTTCTTCGGCGATCACACACCAAGCTCTCCCTTTCCCCATCCCCGATAATCACTTTCTCGAGTACCAAAATCTTTCAATTTTCCCAAGTTGGCCCTTTCTTATTACTTACTTGGACGCTACCTTTCTTTCTTCGCCTTTACTCTGGTTTAGTAATTGTTAATTTTTAGATTTCACGAGCTTCTCCATTCCATAATGACATCCCATCCCATCATGTTCATCTTCCACCGTAAGAACGATGAGAGTGATGATAGTAGGTAAGCACGTAGTAACGGAGTGCAAAGGAGTCGTGGGAACGGAAATGTGGCTTGCCTAAACCCCTCCACGTGTGCTACGCGAAAGATTGCCGTAAGAAATAAGGTCTAATAAGATAACTGCCCCTGCCACACACCCTAACCGTGGCTCGCAGGGTGTTAATTAAATGGAATAAGCGGCAATGCCGAATGAATGGTCCGCCTCAAACAAAAGTAGTTGGATTGCCGCCGTCGCGGACGGCTGGAGTGGGGAGATTTGTGGTGGGAGACGTGTTGGGAGGCTTATTTTCATGGGTTTTAGAGATCTTGGGGAAGCAACGTCACCCAAGTCAGTTGTCTGTCGGCCGTTGCACTGTGCGAATCGCTGCTAGGTTGCACCCCTGTTCGAGGGTCGCGTCACGAATTCACGATGCCATTTTCCATAGTGAAACGATGAAATATTTGTGTCAAGTTCGAAAAATCGGGTTCGGAGACCAAAACCACGGTTAGGTATGCTTACGAAAACGAAGCAATGTGCCAGGTAATGAATGGTTTTCCGCCGGCACAAGATGTTCCAGGAGGGTAGGGAGAAGGTCGACGACGAGGAACATCCTCCGACGTCCGACAACTGCACTCTGCGACGAAAACGTGCAAAAAGTATAGAGACATGCCCAATTCCGATCGAAGTCCGAATGTGAGACCGTTAGCAGAAGAGTGCAATACTTCGAAAACCACAGTTCATCGTTCTTCCAGAAGATTTAGTCTTGAGAAAAGTGTGTACCAAGATGGTCCCCAAGATGCTGTCGGAAGATTATACGCGTAGATTGTAATTTTTCTAAGGTACGTGTGCATAAAAAGGGAAAAATAAATTAACGTGGAGAAAACAATCGAAGTAATAGGCATGGTGAGGGAGGAGAGAGAATTTTCGGAAGAAATCCAAAAATTGACGCGATTAAAATTGGAAGAACAGCATTATGGATGGTGATATAATGTTGAGGGCTGTGATGAGAGGGGAGAGCGTTAGGCAAAGTGTGGGAAGAGTAAAAGAATGCTCAGTCTGGATGCAATGGAGCACAGAGAATGCGAGATTGAAGTAGGACTCATTACAGTGTAGGGTGTCACGTTTTGTCACGCTCAGTGAGGCTTAGAAATCTAACTTCCGTCAGCACGCGTGAATACAAAACCTATCATTAACGGCAGACTACCTTAATAAAACAAATGCCGTTAGGCTCCAAACGTTTGAAACCCGATCTCTTTCAGTGTTTATGGCAAAATAGTCCCTTTCGAGAAACGCGAACTCCGGCAAAAAGAATGAAACGGGACGAAAATGGAGAAAAATGTGCAGAGGTTGGACATCATGGCGCTCATTCGCAGCCGAACCAGGGGCTGGCGCGACAGTCTTTTCGGTGCGAGTCGTGCAAGGGGCTTATCTTTTTTTACGGGCTCTTTGGATACCGCCACTCCCTATTACTGACAAAGATAATTGCACGCGCCCTCTTATCAGAGGAAGGAGGCTTGTCGGGGGCGGAGGTGAGGGGGAGGGGCGGAGGTGAGAGGGAGGGGCCGGGCGGGGAGAGGAGGAGGAGGGCGCCCGAGATGAGACGCGTAACGGTCTCCGGGGAAAAAGAGCTCAAGATATACTGCTTAGGGCCCAATGAAAATAAACAGAAAGTGCCCTCGCGAGGTGGGATGGCGCCATGCGCCAATGACGTCCCGAAAGGTGATTACGCAAATAACAAATATTATTATTACTCACTAGAGTAGAAGATCTCACACATATATAACTACATACATTACCTCGTAGAAGTAACAAAGGAAGTTTTGAATAAAAAACTCGGACAGCAATTAACAATATAGGTACACATAAAAAGAACACTCACAAGTTATTTCTTAATAATTTCGACGGAAGTATATATATATATATATATATATATATATATATACGAGCTCCGTCTTCTTCGGAAGACGGAGCTTGAGTCATATCTTATCTTCCGAAGAAGACGGAGTTCGAGTCCGTCGAAATTATCAAGATATTATTGTGACTGTTCTTTTTATGTGTTCTCGTGCTGTGTGTTACTGTCTAAGTTATATATATATATATATATATATATATATATATATATATATACTGTATATGCGGGTCGCGGTGGTCTAGCGGGTAGAGCATTGGACTGCTGACCGGAGGGTCCCGGGTTCGATTCCCGGGCAAGGCACTTTGGGCACCTGCAGCTCCACCCAAGCTTGTTGATTTTTCGGGTACCAGATCTTCCTGGAAAACCATAACCGGCACAGGGAAAGGAACTGGCCCCCCTACCCTGATGTGTGAACATTCACACGCCGTCGGGCTTGGTACATGGGTGAGCTCTACCATCACCTACTAAACCGACCTTCGGGTTGATTACTGTGTTTTATATATATATATATATATATATATATATATATATATATATATATATATATATATATATATATATATATGCGGCGTTGAATAATGCCAGTTTACTAAAGTGTGGGATCCAGGTTTGTGATTTGCTAGGATAGAAAAGAAATGCACCGTTGTAACTTTGTATAGTCTGTGGTCATCTGAAGCTTACCATAAACGGTTGAATAGCTATAACAATAACAATAATAGTGATAGACATTATTGAATTTTAAGTAGAAAATCCGTAATGTCCCCTAAAACATACTATATGCTAAGTTGCGTCAACACTGCGCATGCGCATCACATAGCGTGGACAACGGAGGGAAAATGAACGTTACGGAGGGATAATCTTACGTTTGGGTGACTCTTCGGGCAACAACAAATGTATGTAATTATCACAGAGCCCTCCTCCCCCCCACAATACATCCGGATGGCGTGCCAAGTCGACGAGGAATGGAGGAAACTCGATTACCTATTTGTGAGGGCTGGGACCGCTGCCGCCCATGGCATTCGTTCTACGTCACCCATTGTTCTGACGCGCCAACAGCTGATGAGTCCCCCTTCCGCCCTCTTTAGCATAAACAGTTGGACGAAGCACAGGCAGCTTCGGACTGGGAAAGCCATTCCGCGGACCAGAAGACCAAAAAAAAACCTCCTGGCTCCAGGGTTAATCTCATGCACAGAGAGAGAGAGAGGTGGAACGGAAGTGAATCAGGAGGAATACGCATTTCAGCTCGAACGAACACATCAGAGAAAGTCCTTCGCGCTGACATATCGATTCGACATTCTTATGCGCAGCCTTCAGATTTTACCTTGCCACCACCAACGAGAAACGAATCTCCTTCGAACCCCTTCCTCCCCCTCCTATACCCTCTCACCCCGTCAATAGATCGATATCGACATCTCGGATCCGATTTTAATTCTCAAAAGCACCCATAATACTCTCATCCGAAGGAGTCACATAGTGCCACTGTACACTTGGCCCAATATCAACGGGAGGAGAAAGAAGTAATCCCCATCGACCACACACACGTTTATTCACAAAGATGGGAGTTCCAGACTCACGGGATAGAATATAACGCCGTCCCACAATAACTCTTCATACCGGCCGTTTCGCAAAAGATAAAAAAAAGAGTGAAAAATAAACCCCAAACGAGACGGCAATAACAGGTAAACAAACGGTAAAAGCCACCCTTTTAAGACGGGCATCTCATCATTCGCCCAATCCCCTAACCATCCCTCTTCTCTCCCTTTCCCCGTTCAACGACGGAATTACATGGGCTTAAACGACCGTGAGGCGGGATCCTCCGGAAGATTGCTTCCTCCCAGTCCGTATTCCTTTTTCCCTTTCGCCCGCTCAACCTACCACCCGAAAATAAAAAAACACACACATATGTATACATGTATATATACATACATACAATTCCTCCTCCTCCTCCGAGAGATAGAGAACTTCCGCCCGCAAGCAACGCCCCCGATGCACGAGTCAAACAGCACCGTTTCAGCCAATGATGCCGAATTAGAAACCCCGGAGGGCACGGGAGAAAATATATTCACACACACACATGCACACGCGCATGAGGAAACATATATATAACCACATGCATAAAATTAATATGCATTCGGGACAAGAAAGGAGAGGATCGCGGTGGGTGGAGGGCGAAAGGTTCTTTCTCTCTCGCTCTCAAATCCCGAAACCAAAACAAAAACACGTAAAAAAGAGCGAGAGAAAGGGAAAACGAGAGATCTCCGTTTCTTTCTTGTATGCGTCGCACCCCTTCCCCCCCCTCCCAGTCAGTCTTTCCACCTCCGTTTATTTGCCCTATTGTCTGGTAGGACTCAGACGAGACGAGCGGAGAGGCTCAAGGAAGTCTGGCTGTTCAACCTTCACCTGCGGATGTCGGGGATGAGGGGGGGGGAGGAGAGAGGGAGGGGAGAGGACGGAGGGTGGGGAGCAGGCGAGGGGAGGACGTAAGCGGGAGATTTTTGAGGTTGTGTGAGCTCAGGCAAAACCGTGGCGGAGGAGAAGTGAGGGGCATCGAAGGGTATTTAGCGAGAGAAGGAAAGTGTTCTTGTGGGAGAAAGGGGTCGACCGATATCACTGTCTCCTCTCTCCGGATCCCTCAAAAACCTATCCACCTACTCACTCGCCTGAGAAGCAGGGTGCCCGAACTCGTTTGGCGACGCACGGAACGAGTCGCCGAAGAGCAAGTATTAATTCATCATTATTTAAACTTGTACTGATCATCTATTCTATTACTAATGCATTTGCCAGTGTGACGTTGTTATCGCGAAATAAAACGTAGATATTTAGATACATTATTGTACCTGCAAGCCACTGCTAGGGTAAAACGTAAGAGAAAGCTAATTCGAGGAAACTGCTAGATAAGTCTAGAGAGTATTTTTTTAAGGAGTAATCCGCTAATGCTAATCCCTTTCAAATAATAGTAATTTTTAAATAATAGACGACACATTTCCGTCGATTTTGAACGATTCATAGCCAAATTCAAAGAAACCGCTATAAATTCCGCGACAGTAACTTTGATCGTTGAGGACAGAGCTTAGGGCGTGCAAAACTCCCACATGAACAGGGTCATAACGGGGACAAGTTTCTAGTCCTGTATCTCCCAGGGAGATCTGGTACCCAAAAAATCACACAGTTTGGGTGGAGCTGAGGGTTCCCGAAGGCGTTGGTCAGAATTAAACCTGGGGCTTCCAGGCAAGGAGACTACCGCGCTACCCACTGGACTACCACGCTCCATCGATCACAAAAATTAGATGCATACTTAGATTATTTAAAAATACATCCGAGTATTTTAATGATTTTTCTGATTATCGAGGTTTTCCTATGACCAGTATTTAGCATCCGTGACAAATCGAAGTTTTGCCATGGCTCCATGGCAACCGGTTAAGCCTTAATGTAGCTAAACGGGCCGCGGAGCACGAAGGAGGAGGAGTAGGAGGTAGGTGCCTGAAGGGAGGATGGCGAAGCAGGAAGGGGGGGGGGAGATGTAAGACGGGGAGAGGAGGGGTTTATGTGAGTACGGTGGGCATTTAGGGTGACGACGAAGGGTGACGTTGGGTGAAATTGAGTGCTCGTCCAATTTCCGTTTTCGCTCTTCATCGGAGAAATTTGATTTGTCCCGCCTCGATTGGGCTCGTCGCTGGCGCCCCGCCGGTCGCCACGGCCCCCTACACCCCCGAGTCGAAAAGACTAGAAGAGGCCTCCGGACATTGGTGTCAACGCGAATTCCACCGTGATTTACTCCGAATTTCCCCCACCGAGACATTCGTCGCCTCGACGCGAGTGCTTTAATTTCTCCTTGATCGGGTTAATCCTGGTCGGCCACCCGCTCCGACCAGAATATCGGACTAAATTTTAGCACGCATACGTTAATCCCTAGTGTCCAATTGGCTAAGTTAAGATGTGGCTACATCTCCAGACACTCGGAAAATGCTAACAGTAAGTGTGGAAATTTCTTCATGCCTGAAACAAGATACTAGTAACTGATAAGAGAAGCTGTGCAACGTATATTAGAGCTCCTAGGCCGGGAATCACTTAAAGGAGCGTAGGTTAAATACGAATTGAAGGCCTTTCATACATTGGTTTTAAGGGCAGTCTACGTAAGAACTAAATTCGTAAAACGTTGCTATGATAAACTAAGTAGCGTATCCAAAATATTAGAGCAGCTAGGCTGGGAATCACTCACGGAGCGAAGGTTATATTGCAGATTGAAACTCTTGGATACATTTGGAGGTCTTTTTAGTAGTGATGTGAAAATTGTATCATTACTCCTATCGTACTACGGTAGGAGAGATCATGTTAGCACAATTAGAGATATGAAGTGTAGAGCTGATACAGATTTAAGATGTCATTTTTTCCACGAACGATAGGGGATCATAATGACATTATCCGATCGCGGTACGGTCATGTTCGGGTAAAATTATTCTGGTGTGTATTCACCCCCTGCAACACACCCTGGCGGCAGCTTGCAGGGTATATAAATAAATCAAAATAAAATAATAAATATGCAATTAAACATTAACAATTTTCAATATAATCAAGCACTCCTTTCGGCCGCATATAAATTTACAGGGACTAGAGTATTTTGCACGCACATTTTACTTTTTTGAGATGAAACCTTTAAGGAATCAAATCCCGGCGACAAATAAAGTTCTTTGAAGTTTAGGAATCGTAATACATACTTTTTAATTTGAATATTTATGAAAAACGTCGCAACATTGCACATTATGATTCTAGTTCATAGAGAAGCAATCTGGAAATGTACTAGTATATTCAGACCCCATAATTCGAGCAGCAGGTAAATGAGGACTTAATAATTTAGAACAGATAACGAAGAAATCAGAAGAATAAGGCATGGACGTTTGCCTGTTTCTTTAACTCGACTTTCCAGTGCACACATACGAATAATGGCAATTATGGCTTTTTGATTCGAGAGCAATATTGACACTCCCCAGTCCTTAATACTAACTTGACCTTCTTGATTTTCAAAAGCTGTCGATCTTAGTAGTGTTAAGGAAACCCAAGTACATATTTAGTCATTGATACTAAAACGCTTTAAACTGCACTCTTCAACTTTTTTTAGAGAAATAAGTAAATTAAAAGTTTCCAGTGTGGCTCGGTGGAAAATCTTCATATTTACCTTGGAAAATAAACAACTTTGCTTTTCCACGTGGAAAATGTTTTATTCACCACCTAGGTTTCGTTGTGGTACAACATCTTATACCATTACGGTATGGCGAATAAAACATTTTCTACGTGGAAAAGCAAAGTTGTTTATTTTTCAATTTAAAAATAGAAAAAAAAGAACTATAAAATGCCACGCAGAAAATATCACCCGCGAAATATGAATCGAATAAACATGTGTTAATGGAAGTGAAAATCTTTTGAGATCAACCTCTACGAAGAATATAATGCCATCGAATGAATAAATTGCATTTTTGAGAGATGGGGGGATTCAGTCACATGGACTCTGCCAAGAAAAGAAAGCGCTGACGAATAAACTCAACGCGGTTAGCACCCCTGCACGTCACTGAAAAACAACTCTAACTCGGGGGTGGGGGGGGAGGTGGGAATTACCCACAGGAGAACCGACCACGTAGAAAGAGAGAATGGAAGAAGGAAAGAACCTTATGAATATTAATTAACGACGGGAAACGGGAAAAGAATGGAGGCTATAGCGTGCCTATCTAAAGTTAGCGAAGGCGGTCGCGGACTCAAACTTTTTACGAAATCCTATCCTGCTGCAGTGCTAATGAAAGAACACAATTTTCAAATGCACACGTCCCTTCCCAAGTATCAAGAGGGATGCCTCGGGGGTGAACGTATGCGATCCATTTCCACGGGTCACAATCTAAATTACGGAACAGATAAGACTTAAGAGGCTTTGATGCTTCTGTAACCGCAGGCAACGTAATGACCAAGGGAGGGAGCCTGATGGCCGCCTCCTCGGTGCTTGGGAGTCGGTGCACGGCACCGGCCCGCTTCTGCACCTGAGATTATGTATAGTGAAACGAACGGAAACTCTCTCCCCGCTCGGAGGCAGTGGCTCGCTAAAGGGGAAACCTGGCAGATACAATATACGTGCGCCGTAAGGGATTGGACCACCGCCTCCGCCGCCATAACCTCCGCAGCATTGTGTGTGCGCTATTGCTCCGAGCCAACAGCGCTGTAAGCCTTCTCAAATGATTCTCGGCCGCTGCTGGCCTGACGCCGAACGGTGAATTGACGTGATGACTCGGGGCGAAGGGAGTTTGCAAGACGCGCGTGGGACGATGGGGGCGCTGTGCCGGCGCGAACAATGGCGGTCCCATTGTTGCCGAAAATCTGGGTCGTGTGCTCACTAAGGGAGTGTTACACGAGAGTTAGATACAGAAAATTCCCTCAGTGCTGCTCTCACTCTCGTCTCAAGGTAAAACTTGAGAAACATTTAACCAAAAATGACCCATTACGAAGTGTTTCTTGTTTTTTTTTGGTGTCAGCGAGGAGAGAGGGATGTTTTTAATATCCGGAAAAATTAGAGAGTGTGAAGTGGAGGACTGTTAAAAAAAATATATAAAATGAGTGATCTTTGCTGAAAGCAACTTTGGATTGAAAGCACACGTCTGAGAGTTTGAAACGATGTCCAATATTAGCACACGAAACACAAACGCGATTCGGGAAAGAGAAGTTAGATTGCATTACGACGTATTTACGACGCCTTGGAAGGAAACTATACTTGAAGATTTCGGACGCGTACATGTTACATATTGCAACACCCAAGGTGTAACAACTTTCACATTTCACGACGCTGCATCCTGAAAATATAAACTGTTCCGCTCAGGATTTCAATGAAAGATATATTTTAGTACACACAAAAGACATAGGAAATAGACTCAAGGTATAATGTTTGAACCTGCACAGTCAGTGGCCATGAACACTCGCCGTCCCATGAATTATTTACTCCGAAAACCTGAAGGCATACACAAAGACGTTGCGCCACAGTGACGAGGGATATTTAGAGCAGAACGGTTTCGTAAGAAAATTCAGCGCAAGTTTTCGACAAAGCACCGAAAGCATGTACAGATCACACCGTAAATGGATCGACACCAAACGAGTTCTCACACTACACAAAGTATGAGTTTGGATAATCGAAGATAAAGCAATTATGTAACCACCACACGAGAAATCATATAGCTATTAACATACAAGCAACTTTGAATAATACGAGTATACTCTAACACGAAGTACGATTATAGATCATTGTATACTAAACGTATTTAATTAATTCCCAGAATTCTTCCACCTCAAACTGAAAGACAAACGATGAAAACTTCACAACGCGTAAAAAACATCATAAATTAGGGATGAAAAATTGATTGACGAACTCGGGGAGCAAGAATCTGTACAGAAAACTTAACACGACACTGAATCAACTTCATAATCATCAATGATTAACTGCTGAGTTTACGAATGTAATTTTGCAACATGTTCGGGGAAAACGGTCAAAAATTGTCCAAAAAGTTTCTTAAGGTAATATTTTACGTGCAGACGATATTTAATGGAAAGGCTAACTCGGATTAGTTCATAGCCACGTTCAATCCGTGCGCTTTAATTAAGTGAGTAAAACTAAGTATTCACTTTACACAGTTGTTTAAATAAATTGGATTTTACTAGACATATGAACAGAGAGTAGTGGTTCAAAATTATATCATGGCGTGAAAATCATGTTTGAATCAATTTTCAACTAGAGATAACATTTATTACGATCCCGCTTCTTCTGCTGGCTAAACTTAAAAAAAATCTAAAAAATGACACAAATGCCAGAACTTTCCTCGAAAAATGGAAACAGACTTCACGCGAAGTATGTCCAACATATTGACTGCTTAGCAAGAGAAAATATAAGGAAAATTTGAGTTCCATTTATAATGACAATGAAGAGTGATTTTTCACTAATTAAAGATCGCCCTGTAAGAAGCAATCACGTTTTAGATAGCGCACTCTACGGCTCAATTCAAGCAATTGGTGATTCAACAGAATACGTATCAGACAATGTGAACGATATAATTCAAGCTAGATAATTACGTAATTGCACCACGATTCTGCGTCGGCTGCTATTCAGTAATCTGTGAGAGAATATTTGAAAAAAGTCACAATCTCGAAAATTGATAAAATGTCAGGAAGCAAAAGACGATAGCATTTTCCGTGATTCCTCCAATTTTATAAGGAAATTCGGTCATTAGAAGGAAAAGTGAAAAGCCAATTCAAGGCAAATGTTTATAACACTTGCATTCATAGGCAATGCGGCCGATGCATTCGTGATACTCATGGTGTGGGAGAGAACTAGCTGAGCCTAGATGCAAATTAAAGTACTACTTCTAAATGAGCAAATAAATTGACATTCCAACATGCGAGTAAAAACCAATAGTAAACCCTAGTTTAGACACAGTAACGACTAAAAACCCTACGCATCAAAAGGTTTTGTTCGGCAAAATATCGAAACTAAAGCACACAAAACACAAGACGCAACCATTTCACCACTCACCTTGTTAACCGAGAGTCAAAGAAATCTTTCTCCCAGGGCACACAAAAATATCCTTCCCGGCTCGACCACTATGGACAACACAACGTAATTAAACCGATCCACAGAGCACTAACAACTCCCGCAGGCACCAATGGACAAGAGGAACGAACCACCATAAAAAACGAAGTATACAGCGTCCAACCCGATGGGGAGAACGGTCGAAGGAGAGACGATCGGTTTCGTCAGAAATGAGAAAACAATCTAAGAGACGTCCATAGACAAGGCACGGGAGCACCACTATCCTCGATATGCGAGCGACAAGGAATCTCGGGTTAAAGGCGCCGCTGTGGGCAGCAGCACGACTCGGGAACTGGTTAAAAGCGCGGCGG
The DNA here is from genome assembly GCA_037158775.1 of Hetaerina titia. Lineage (NCBI taxonomy): Eukaryota > Metazoa > Arthropoda > Insecta > Odonata > Calopterygidae > Hetaerina > Hetaerina titia. Next base: position 89,322,248 of record CM073778.1, on the reverse strand, counting down.
CGACTCTCGCCCGACGGGAAGCTGCTCTCTCTCAGTCACAAGGAAGATTGAAGCCCACAACGCACCTACGACAAGCAGTTGAGGGGTGTTGACTTGAGGCCCGTCTTCGTGGTCGCCCTCGGCTCGCCCATCGCTTCGCCGCGCGGAGCACGAAAGCAGGAGCGGGTGGTGGTGGTGCTTGCTGGCGGAAGAGAGCTATGCTTCGACAGGACTGACGCGGTGCGGTCGCCGACGTTCTTGTGTGCGCGCCCGCCCCGCCGTTGTCCCCCCCTCCCCCCCTACTTCCTCCCTCCCCCCTTTCTCTCGTCGTCATCCGCTCCCCTACGTCCCCCACCCCCGAGCGCGCCGCGGCGGCGCGTTATCAACGCCGCCTGGCGGGAGAAATCCGCGTCGCCCGTTCCCGCCTTGAGTTTCCCCGTGAGAGCGACGGCGATGGGAGAGAGCCGGCGGAAAAGAGGGGGGCCAAACCTTTGGCTCGCATCATCATCATCCTCCGCTTCGTCGTCTTCGTCCCACGCGGCCTTACGAGAGGAATACCGCCACCACCCCGCCCCCCCCTCTCTCGCCCGGCCAAGATTTGAACCGAGAGTAACGACGACCGGGGAGAGAAAATGCGCCGGGGAGTTGCCGAGACTTCGACGCCATGTTGTGAGCGTTAAGAGGGTGTACCTACTCGCTCGGCGGGCAATTGCGGGTTCCGCATCTAAGTAGTTAGGGGTAAGGAGTGTGGGCTAAACTTTTGGTAACCGCGCTAAATTAACATTAGCCAACCTCCTTCCCCCCAACTATATTTTCCCTCCCTCCCTGGTAAGCAGCAGCGCGAACCGCAAGGTCAAATTTGAGGGTTTCAAGTTTCAACTACGTGAGGAGGATTTGTGCACGTCCATGTGCGTTCGCAATGATTGATGCAATTCCCACGGATAGAATAACAAATGTATTCTTTTTAAATTAAGGTAGGTACGATCTCAGTGATAAACCAAATTAATCCACTTGGAAAATCTAATCATCGACGGCCGGTTAGTGTGAATTCCATGTTTTACAAATTAGCTAATTAACTACAGCTTAAAAAATCGTTACAAAATTGAATTGTGGTTTAGGTGGCGTAAAAAATAGAAGGGAGGTTATGCCAACTGGACGTATCGATTAAATAAGGCTATGGGCTTGCACATTTCGAACAGATATGCCATGGCAGATATATTTTCTGCGAATAAAAGAGACTTGGTATTAGGGTTAATGTAATGTTGGTTTGTAATATTTATTGACTGCTGGTTTGACAGTCGCTAATAATGCGGGAGAAAAAATTAAGCCATTATTCGACAGCTTAAATATGTGTTTGGGGGAAAGAAACTTTATCAATTAAAGTTCATGCTAATGGAAAATGCCTTCCGGTGAAAGGAGGTATTACTCAATTGAATATTTGATAGAATTCAGCCCTAATAGAATTTACTCCATGATATAAAAAATTGGAAAGGACAAATTTAATGAAATATTATGATCTCATGAGCTAAACTAATTGGATCTATTTTAATTTATTCAGTCTTAGAATTTATCTGGTAATCATTTGTTCCATGACCAAATCGCAACGGTTGCGAATCAAGTTTTTGTATCTCAGCTGATTCAAGATTAGCCCATCTCAGTTGCCACGGTGGAATTTTTCTCTGTTTGTCAAATATGAAAACCCTATTTCCCTTTGATTTAAAAGTCTTACTACGGAAAAGTTGGCTTATGTTGAACGAGTAATTCATCCCAGGATAAATATTTGGAACACCTAAATCATCTCGGATATCCCATCCGCTGGGTTTTTCGTTGATTGTCACATTTTTTCACATAAATTCTTAAAATGCTTATGGTATTTTATATTAAATAAAGAGCTCCATCTCTTCGTTAAAACATTCCATAACGCTTCTTGATTTACGCTAACTTATGCCCATCCACCTGATACTATTTTATACACCTATATTACGTATATTTTATATATCTTATACACATATTCATGCATTATGCTCGCAGTACTAAACCAAGCAATTCTCAATTTAAAATCGGCATTAAGCATTTCCGTCAGTCAAGCACGCATTATCTTCAATTGCATTACACGCTATAATCTATCTCCTTTCCAGGGATTTACTCCCAATCCTCCTCCAGTGGTTCCTAGCACAGCGAAATATTTTCTAAAAATACGTATAACCTTAAAACACTTGGTAAATGTATTGCCTACCGATAACCGTTTGTAAATAACCATATAAAAAGGAAAAAATAAACTCACCACTGAGTAATGCGGAGTTTGAATCCAAATTTGTCACACAGATACAATGGATTTCGGAATAAACACTTAACCACAGTTCAATGCACAAACTGAGTCGGTTAAAAGACTAATTCCAACCAATTTTCGAGAAAATAAAATAATAGAATCAACCGGAAAATAATAATATCTTAGGGACTTCAAAGGAGGCGGGTTAAATGACTCATTTCTTCAGGAGGGTTGGTAGGAAAAAAACAAAAGTGCTGGAGTTCGGTTAGGTAGTTTATTTAAGTGCCCAATGGATAGACACCGACACAGACAAGTGTAGATCTTCCCATTAGCCCAGACGTAGACGGAAAGGTGGCGTGTGCTTGGCTTCGTTACACAAACAAGGCCTTGAGAAATTAGTTCCCATTACAGTGATCACAAGGCGGACAGAAAATGAGGCACTGTGAGAATTAGCATATAGTTTGTAAGTACATGGGAAATGAACGCAGGGCAAGCAAGAGACTGGCGTGCAACGAAGCCTACTGTTCACAGTTACCCCAAAAGAGCAGCGTACCGTCTCCTTCGTGTTAGACATTATGTGTGGGTGTATGCATATATATATATATATATATATATATATATATATATATATATATATATATATATATATATATATAATGTGTGAATATATACAAATAAATAAATATATTAGATTATTAGGTAATCTACCGGTTAAGGTAGGTTTTTGGATGGACACAACTATCAAATAAATATTTTGTAACTCCAAACAAAACCCAATCCAGCAACCTAAACTACATCAGGTCCCTCTTCATTTCTGTGTACTTATATATATATATATATAGAGCGGGTCGCGGTAGTCTAGCGGGTAGAGCGTTGGACTGCTGACCGGAGGGTCCCGGGTTCGATTCCCGGGCAAGGCTTTTTGGGCACCTGCAGCTCCACCCAAGCTAGTTGATTTTTCGGGTACCAGGTCTTCCTGGGAAACCATAACCGGCACAGGGAAAGGAACTGGCCCCCCTACCCTGATGTGTGAATATTCACACGCCGTCGGGTTTGGTACATGGGTGAGCTCTACCATCACCTACTAAACCGACCTTCGGGTTGATTACTGTGTTTTATATATATAGAAAGAGAGAGAGAGAGAGAGAGAGAGAGAGATTCTGAATATTATGGCTGGTCCGTTGAAATGTCAAACATATTCGTGAGTGTCATTTATATATTTTTAATTAAGTTTCGAATCACATTTTATGTTCACATTTGATGTATATATATATACACACATATACATACACACACATATATTTATATATAATATAAGCGAAGATGTGCAAAGCCTTATTAGTTGGTCGGGTATCCGCTCACGTGGCAACGGTAGCGCTATTAAGGATGGGCATTCCAATATAAAGACGCTATGGAGACAGGAAGCAGCGGATCATCTTTTCGAGCGATTGGATCTTGTCTTGCAGGTCGTCCAGAGCGAATGAGACACTGGAAATGCGAATAGACAAAAGGCGTAGAGTTATTTTTTGGGTTATTCTAATTCTACGTGAGCCTTCGACTACCGCGTCTCATTGCAAACGCTCGAAAAAATACTCCCTTGTATTCTAAGAGTTTAATTATCCAATCACACACATCCAAATGAAGTGGTAGTTTCACCTATTCATTTCATCTTTCCATTCAGCACATATTTTCTGAGTATTTTCTAAGACTGGTCAAAACTTTTTAACTTAATCTAACAATAAGGTAAACTGCCATTAAGTTAAGCATTATTCTAATGGCCCACGGGGTTAAAACAAAATAAGGGTCAACATTAATGATTTTATTCTCCGGGCTTACTTTATTGGCTGAAAATACTTCGCAGTCTGATACACAGTTTTCAAATTTGCTCAAAATGTATTAATGCTATGATATTAATGCTTCCCAGTTTTAAATGAAATTAAAAAACGTTTTCTGCTAACTTGAACAATCAAAGGACATAATCATTTTTATTTCACTTGAATCAATATTCGTATTTAGAGACCCATCCCGAGGAAAATATCGATGGAATGTTATTTTTGACGATTTGTTTTACTTTCGCTAACCACATATTTTTCATACAATTTAATGAATTTGAAGTATTATGTCTGTTTTTCTTCAGTTGCCGAATATTTCACTCCTCACGGTTGTGCAAAAACTATGTAAGATTAAAAACGTCTCATAAAAGTTAGCAACGGAATATTCTGAAATAGTGATTAAAAAACAGTGAATTTGGAAAATAAAAGTAAAAAAAGGATCATTATCGTCTGATTCAAACAACGATCGTATTTAGGCTATTAACGAGGAACTTTTTATTAATGCTCACTGAGATCGGGATGAAGACCGAGGTCTCGTTGGTGATTTTGAATGGGAGAGAAAAAATTACTCTCGAATGCACATGTATGCGTTGCTGCCCCTCAGCAACTGACCGTGAACCAAAACGGCGGTTAGGACTTGTAGAGGAAAACTACAGAGGGTGAGGAGAAGGTACACATCAGTGGGGAATTGGAATACTGCAAACTGTAATCCGAAATTAATTGCACAGGGTCTCGCGAAGAATATTTCGGTAGCCAACTGTAAATAAATGGAAAATTGCGTCGGGGTCCGGTACCGCTAATTATTAACCCCCGAGGCAGCTGTCTCC
>CM073778.1:89252699-89317241 GCA_037158775.1 Hetaerina titia | reverse complement strand
CGAACGTTCATCAATAGAGAATGTTCTTGAAGTCACTGTCAAATGTAAAATTAATCAGAGCAGAATACTGTCTTTCTTACGAAGCAGCTTCGGTGATGTTTTAGAAACACCGGAGAGAAAATTAATGATAAAGCTACAGCCATGTTCAACCGACATATCGATAGAACATATACGTTTATATGTAAATATATAAAGAAATCTCTCCCGGACGAGTTGATGAGGCTCGTGAAAGCCAGAGGAGGCATACAGCAATCACGCTCAATTCGCAAAAGCCGCTCCTCTCATTCATGAATCTCCCCGAAATAACGCAGCTTGACTATTTATTCACACCGACGGCCCTTGGCGGGAAAGTTATAACCGATAAAACACCACTCAGAGGCGTATAATCGTCATGACAATACAGATAAACTATAGCCGGCAGATATCTCGCCGTCCGTTTTAAATGCCACAGACTGCACCGTAAAACCCACGCAAATACCATCCTAAATGTCAAAGCCCTTTGCTAATACCGTGATTAGAGCTCGCTCGCCATCACATGAATGGGAAGAGAGGCAAAGGCGGACAAAAATACTCAACGAAACGGACAAAAGCATTGTGGTCATTTCAATTCCAGTCACGGCCGTGATCGATCTAATCCTGCAGTTGACGCTCTCCATCGTTTGCGCATATTCTCCGTTATTGTTGTGGTTGCTTGGCAACAACTTTCATCGCACCGCCTCGGGAGGTGGCGTGGGGGGAGGTGGGAGTTGTGGGGGTGAGAGTGGAAAGAGGCGGGGGGAAGAGAGCGAGGGGAGGAAAGTGCAGGGGGGGAGGGGTGGGACGCAATTCGCGAAGCGGGGTGGTGGGAGACCCCTGCGCGGGGGTCTGGGGAGGGTGGGCAAAGGGGAGGAAACTGCGGGGGTGTGTGGAGGAGGAGGGAGAGCGAGAGAGCATGGCCTACTAAATAATGCCGTAACGGCTGCGTCGACGGTGGTCTCGGAAGAAAGACCGACGCGCCCGCCGAACGCGGGCTTGGAGATGCAGGGGAAGAGGCGGCCGCCCCGGCTCGCTTAGTGACGAGCGGCCGTATATGCTGCCGTCGGAGGATAAAGACAAAATGGAGGCTGTCGCAGACCCTGGGGACTCGGGCAAAGGGGATAGGGGGGTGTGGCTTTGTGTGCGTATGTGTGTGTGTAGGGGGGGAGGGAGGGCGGCTTGGGTATGCAGGCAAGGCGAAGGAGGGAGCGGAGGAAAGACGAATAAGACGCAGCGGAGGTGCGATGACCGCGGCGCAGGTACCCACCAGAGAGCGGTCTCTCGCCGGGCGGGTGGGGTCCGACCCGCGGCCTAAGACGAATAACGCCGGAAAGGAACATAAAGGCCATCTGAAGGCAATTACGACCCATTAGCCCGAGAGTTTTGAGTGTTATCGGGATCATAGTGTGAAACGATCGCCAAAGTCTTCTGGATACAAAAGAGAGGGGCAGGGGGTCAAGGGAGATTTTCAATTTGTTTGCCCGCTGTGGATTTCCGGAGAGGTTAATGGGTTCGCGCGATGGATGGAATGAATAGGTGAAAGATCTTCCTTACAAGGCAAAAGGAGCGGACGGACAAAAGGACATCGACTCATGTAATTCCTGGAGCGCTGGAAGCACAGAGGACAGCTTTCGGGGACGCATTAGGAACGACTATAGAGCGACTGGAATACCTCGGTTCCCATCGGCGTTCACGACATGTACATGGACATGAAGTAAATTTTAACTCCTTTTGAAATCTTCAAAGAGGGGTTTTCATCCCTGAACATGCGTCTGAGGAGAGAAGATATCGCAAATAGGTTTCGGAAATCTGCGCACGATACGAGTACTAGAACGTCGGCATTAGTTTATCTGACCATTATTTTGGGTTCTTTAGCAGCGAGTCTGCATGCGTGATTGCGATGAGGAATCCTAATGCACGACACTGTCGCAAAATGAATTCCATTTCATTGGATCTTAACAATCGAGCAACATGATGAAGGCCTTAAAGTGGGATCACCCGCTGCCAAACGCTTCCAGGGAAAAATCGAGATATTGGATGGTTCAAATTATTTTATATTAATATTTCTAATCATTCTCTTAATGTTGCAAAATGGCCTCCCTTAAATTTGGGCGAACTTTCCACGTAATCGGCCTTGAAAAACCCTGTCCTGTTCGGACTAAACAGCCCAATAAAATTACCATTACTATTTCCCAAATACATCGGCAACTCCGGGATAATTGTTGTATTTGAATATCCATCATCGCCATCTATTCTTTAAATGATGTTTTAGTTCTCTGCCCTTGGTATTCCTGGTTTCAAGCTACCATGGCACATTATATGTATAAATCTAATCACACTGACCTATTAAAGTCCTTCGGCGTTTTTTTTTCTGGGTCGTATTCAAAAACCCAGGTTTTATTACCAGCGATGAGTGAGTTATCTAAATAATTGGGTTCATTTTCAATACGCTGCAAAAGTTCACTTGAAATTTCCGCTCGGTTGGTCTTTCGTGGCACGGTCGGCGCGCAGAGGTTTACAATAACTGACGCCATACCGCTTCCACAACTTGGAGAGCACTGAGACCAGTTTCGTGGCAAAGCTTAGCCCCCCCCCCCCCACCTACTCCAAGTAAATTGATCTCACTCCGACCAACAAGAGCGGGACGGGAAATTCAATTGCATTACTTTGGGAAGGCACCCTGTATACTTATTTTACATAAGGTCCTTCCATCAACATTCTATGCTATAGCTCCGTATGATTGAAATATTTCTTATCATGCAAGTTAAAGTTCATATTGTTTCCTTTTAAGACTTCCTAATAAATATAAATCACGCCCCTTACTTGCTCAGGCTTTCCCTTACCCACAATGTAATTGTTGTTGACTGTGTAATTAGTTTCCCAACGCCTTTCCTTCCTTCCATTTGTTTTTCGCTTCAATATATTGACTAATTAGGACACAACGTCGCAATATCTCATCAAATGTAAATTAAAACTAATTAAATCAACCACTAATTAAGCAAAAACAAACGAATAATTGCCAGAACGAATTCCTGGAAGTATTATAACGACAGCCTAAGAATGGATACGATAATAAATTTGATCGGCAGATTTATATAATCTCCTAGATCATTAAAGCAAATTGATTTTAAGTTTGGAAACTGGCAAAGAGGTTCAGGAACGCTTTCATTATTGAAAGATATTAAGTCGCTCACAATCATTGCCCTTCAAATAACTTTCACCTTCATCTGTGCTGGATAAGAAAAAGTAGAAAAGAAGAGTTGAGACGCTGGCAAAAAACTGAAAAGAAACCACAGGAATTCCTTCCGACGAGACATAACGTATAAATCACACAAAAAACAAGTCCACTTTGCCGGTGATTAGAGTTGTGTAACAAGAACCTTGACTGGTATTGAGGCGCATCGCTGGAAATTGTTACAGGGAAGGAGCACATCAAGATCAGCGTTAGAGGAAAAGAGGGAGAGGGGGACGACACAGTCCGAAAAAAGACACGGGTGACATAACGGCGATCGACCTAACAGAAGAGAAGAGTTCCGGCCGGTGAGACAAGTCGATGGCGAATAAATGGGCCACTATCCGGTTCCCACGAAATGCTACAGCACGAGAGGAGATTCGGTGCTAAGGAACCATTACCAGATTCTTACGATGTCAAGAAATGGTCATAGCCACAGGCGCGTATTCGCACAAGACTATTTTTGAGGATCTAATCCCGTCTACCGACGTTTCCAAGATGGTGGTTCTCACTCTTCCTAAAGACAATTCATGTTCTTTTCAGGCATCGCGTATTTTTCCACAACCGCAGTGGCACAATTGAATTCATCAATGTTGTCAAAAGCCACGTCAGAAGTTTCTTCTAACGTGTCCATGCTAATTTGCGTTCAATATCACTAAATTATAAGGTGAACGACTCTCTCTCACTCTCAGGCACACTACGTGGAATTCCTCCAAATTCAAGGAAAAGGCAGAAAAGAAAGATGTTCAAAGTAATTACGCCGCTCACTATTTATTATACATATCTCACGACCACGGTTTTGCGACTTGATGATGCTGCAATGGTCACGGGACACAATTAAGTGTGAATTGTGGAATTGCAGAGTTCCTTTTTCTCTACAACTCCTCGGATTAACTTCCTGGAGTCAAACGGACGATTTTTGGAGCCCAGAAATTGAAGCAAACAAAGAATCGCAGAAGAAGAAAGCGACCGATGCACTACGAAAAGCAGTAAGTAGTTGAAAAACGTTGGTGAGACAAGTCATGTGGGTTCGAAGAGATTAGCCGGAAACAGAATAGTTTCGGAGAGCTACTAAGAACCGATATTCGGACTGATATCACGTGATAATGATTTCATTGATGACCAGCGCAGGCAAAATAGAACGTAAAGACATCTTTTCACCTTCGTTAGTCCACGAATTTATTTGTCAAGTCCAATTTTCTTTCGCTCCAGATTCATTAACGTCCTTGGTTGCTTCTCGTAAAAATTGTATCTTTCATCTTTTCAATCCTTCTAATGTCGATTTCTAACAACGGAGGAATCTACGTTTGCGCATATAGTGGACTCAAATGGTTATGAGTGTAAAATTAGGAATTTTGAGTGCATTTTTTAAAATGGGCACGTTTCATTTCACTGTCCCGCTGCGAAAGGGTACTTCAGCCCAACTCCCACCTTTCATATGCGTCTGCGAAGGGATTTTTACAACTTTTTGTCATTTTTAGGAGACCAGACATTCATTTCACCCTCGCTCCCTCCCTCGTTTCCTTCCCATCTTGAAAACATTCAAAGTGCCATGTCCAACCTGATTATTAACATCCTGGAGCCAAAAGTCACATCACCACCGAGCGGAAAATTTGGCAACCCTTTCCTAACCAAATGAAATATTTATTTCTCCGATGTAATCATCAAATTTTATACAAAATATTCCTCATTTCATTCATGCATTTCCAATTTCTCAGAACGGTTCCAGCCCAATCAACCAGACTTCCCTAATCATTTTATGGCCTTTATTATTGCACATTCTTTCTTTAAAGCAACATACAGGCAGCGGATTCTTCCTGTCCTTTTGAATTAATTACACCGAGAGAAATTACATAACGTTTTCACAATAATGAAAGCTTCAAAGGCCATTAGCTGCCTATCAGAGGTAAGAAAAAATTCTCGAAGTGCGCCATTAAGTATATTACATAACGTACGTTTTCCAACGCATCTCGGTTAATAGGAAAGCGATTGTTTAAATAGTGCAAATGATGTTCGAGTCATAATTGAAATTAAAGGTTTTTATTGAATAAAAATATCCGGAATTAAAAAAACAAATCTTTTTAAAAGCATAGAGTGGGTTTCGGTCACGGAATTGATGTTTCAAGAGAATGCGATATCACGCCAAAGTAATAACCTCACGTCCTCTCGGTAATAAGCAAAGAAAGTGGCAACGTAGTGTGTTATTTTCTGAAGAGAATACTCTATTTCATTAGTAAAAGCGCGAAAATTGCCCCCCCCCCTAATAAAGGTGTATTTTGAAAGGTGAATGGAGAAAATGTGTCATCAGAAAAATTGACGACCTCTCTGTAATTTCGCCAATTCCGTTCTCCCGGAATATTAATCTCAAAGCTTTATTTTTATCTATGAGAAACTTGCTGGCAACAGTGCAAGTAGAGCGTTGAAAAGGTCATGGCTGTTTCTCGTTTAACGTCTGAACAGTTAATTCGCATTTTAAACGTCGTGGAAGTTACTAATGACTCTGTAAAACTGCTATTCTGTTATGACGCAAAATTATTGCCACTATATTTGGTATAAATAATTTCCTCGGGTCTAGCTTCGTGCTAACTGAACTCATTTGAAATGTGGTGGCAAAGAAATATGTTGAAAATGAAAGGAACGATAGGATTTCTAATGAGCAAGTGCTTAGAAAGAAGAAGGAGAAGAGGACCTCGTGGAAATCTAATTAGAGCAGTAGAGTACAGCTAATAGGACGTTCATATAGACATCAAAGACTCCAAAAGACAATACTAGAGGAACATGTGAACGGTAAAAGATCCCGGGGGAGATCAAGATCTCAATTTGGAGCAGATTATGAAAGATAGGGGATGCAAGAATAATGAAAAATTGAGAGGGAAAGACGGAGTAAAATGAAGACCGTCTCTCAGCCAAACAATCTTCGGATGGATCACCAGAGAGAAAGAGCTTACTTGGATAAGCGTTATATACATTGTTGGTAGTTAAAAATATCGAATTTTTTCATATTTTTTCATTTTTCCAATCAATGTCGACGTCACAGCATCTTTGCCAAGGTACAACAATATGGTTGCCCGTTATATCCGTGGTTTTCCTGCACCTTGTACAAAAATTTGTTTTCCGGCAGCCATTTCAATCGCCCCTTGAAGGGGCCTCTGCAAATTTGCAAAACCTCTGCAAATTTTCAGTGTCTTAATTAATAGAAACATATTAAGTCATGTTATCAGCATGATCCATCCATGTTAACTCATTTTAAAGTCTCTACAAACGATTTCGAAAGTGTACTACGCCGAGGTTCCATGCATCAGCGAAGGAAGCGTGTGCCTAAGAGATATATCCAAACCACGCACGCGATTACCATGTCATTGAAGGCGAAAAGACTCGCCATTTTTTTTCCTAATTTTGCACAAACTTATATCGTTTACCGACTCATTTCAAGCGGAAATCATGACACGACATGGAATTATTTTCCCATCACAATCACCGTTTGAGAAACACGTTAAGGGCCGTGGGGAGATCGGGGGGTAACGTGATGCCTGGATTGGTCTCAATGAAATTTTAGAAGCTCTGATCACCGTCAGGCATTACCCAACTTGAGATTGTCCGGCAGCCTTCAAGCTCCTCGCGAGCTTTCCTTGCATCCTTCCCTCCTCCGCTCCACCCCCCTCCCTCTGCCTACACGCACACAAAGGCACACCTCACACGCCCCCACCCCGATCCTCGCACACAAAAGCCCGCTCAACTCACTCCACCCGGCCGGCGGAGCAAGCGCCGCGCGACATGCGTCCGCATCCAGCCCCGCTCTTGGTCGGCTGCAATGAGGTAAGCCGCGCGGCGCGGTGTAATTTGATCGAAATGACCTCGACTTCTATTGATATTTCAGCGAGATCGGGAGCGCTGGAATGTAAAAAAGTGGGTCGGAGGGAGTAATGGAGAAGCCTTGAAGCCCGAAAAACAGCAAAAAAATGAGCAAACAAAACGAACGAGCGGAGTCATAATGCGGGGAATGGATGGGTATCTCGGGGGGTGGGGGGGGAGAAGGGGCGTCCCCTTAAAAAAAGAGAGAGAGAAAGGGGTGAGGGAAGGGGTCGGAGGGAAAACTAAGCAAATCGAAATAATCGGACGGGAATAAACGCGGGGTTGCGTCGTGTCTAGTGGCGATGCAATCATCCTCCGGTCAATTAACGGAGATTCGAAAATGCCTGCGCGGCGGCACTCCGGCCCGCTGGAAAAACTTAAGCCAAGTGCATTCCATCCGCTACATTATCAAGTATAAAGTTACATCACAAATATAACTTAAATATACGAGGAGAATAAGAGCGTGAAAGAAGTTGATCGGCGGAATTCTTCGATACAAAAATATCTTCGGTGACCATATCACTAGGACACCACGTTGCCCAGTTGGATATTCGAGCTGCTTCTTCAGAACCTTATTTGTGCAATACCGCTGAATATGTGACTTCTTTAGATTTTAATTCATCGAATATTCGATATTTCAAATTTCTGTTACATTCATTTGGTAGTTCAAGTTGCAATCTCGATCTTTTGATTCAAGCGGCCAATGTAATGATTTCTTTATCGACTTCGTTTGGGCACAACATATTCTGTTATCCACTCCATTTCTACGGACAGTTCCAAAGTAAATTTACACCAGTAATTCAGAACATTAGTACCAATAATTAAGATTTGAGAATGGAAATATTCTTAAACATCTTCCGATGGCATATATATTTTGTTTTCTATCCATGAGAATGAATGACAGTTCTTTCATGATTACAATTGACAGAATAGAATTGTCTGAGGCGTCACTTTGTGGAAGCGATTCATATCGGAAAAGAAAGAAATACTTAGTTGTTCCACATATATTTTTATTAATACGACCTAGGTTTCGACTTACAAAGTCATCTTCAGGTAAAGAACAGAAGCTCTGTGTCTTCTGTTCTTTACCTGAAGATGACTTTGTAAGTCGAAACCTAGGTCGTATTAATAAAAATATATGTGGAACAACTAAGTATTTCTTTCTTTTCCGATACAATTGACAGGTAAATGTACCGGCAACATAGAAAACCGCGGCGTTTTTTATGATTAACAAACATATCAATATCGAGAAACATCCTTGAGGAATAATAAAACGTCAATCACTTAAACATTACGCAACGAGCATACTCTTTCCTCGTCGTATTAGTCACGGCTTAGAAGTACAATGGTGTGAACTTCTCGGGTACATGGAAAACTAACCCTAACCCGGTAGACTATTGCTGATAATAAGTGATAATCGTTTTTGTGTAAGAACTTTCACCGACTTCAGTTTGTCAACGTGAATTTCATCAGTGCAAATCAAAAATATGTGTCCATCAGGAAATTCCGTCAGCTTTTCCGACGGCATTTCAAAGGGTATGGGTAGGGAGGGGGTGTGGAAGGCATGATCACCCCAAGTTTACCTCTAACCGTTTCTAAACTCTATACTAAGTAATGGGAAAGCTCTATCCGCGCCTAGTCGGGACTGAGGAGTCATCGATAGGCGCATTGGTGCATATGTATGAAGAGGCCTTCCTGCTTTCACCTTCTCGAATCTTAAGTAGGAGTCCTGACGCGGTATGAATTTAAACGGGGCGATAACAATAGGCCATTATATTATTAGGCTGAGTGGACGGAAACAGGGAAATGCATATTTATCCACGCCAACAATTTAAATAAATACCAAAACTCCATAGACACTGTGACTGATCCCTCCGATGACGGTATATCTAAGCAAAAGACTTGCGATTCGACGTTCAAATGGCAAATTCATATTCAAATTAAAGCACTTATTTTCGCCAATTTCCTTCAGTTTTTGGCAGCAGATATTTTCCAAAAAATGTATAAGGTATGGGCTTATTTACTTATTATGACTAAATCATTGATTTTTTTCATCAGGAAGAAAAATGACAGGAATTTAAAATAAAACGAAGTCATTAATATGGCGAAATAATTCTCAGAAAACACGTGATATAAGGTTTAAGTTCATAGAGATAATATTTTCTGCAAATAACCACCTGTCCGAATAGTACTGTATAATAGCGAAGAGGGTCATTGATTGAAGCTGATAGCAATTAGATACTCCACACAAAACACACCTCATGGAGACAAGGACAATAAAATGGAATCTGATGAAACCATTAGCATAAGGATAATTCCATGCGGATTCTTCAGCCCAGGGACGCAGGAAAGTGATTTACTGACGAAAATTGCCACCGCTTTTTGCTCCAAACATTATTTTACCATCAACTGATAGGTATGCAAGCTAAAATGCTATCTCATCACTATTAGTATATTTTTGTTAACCACTACTCGTTGACCAGGTCTAGAGGTGTCGAACGGAAATGTGTTCAATGCGCGTATGTCCAAAATCCTTCGGGAATTCGCTGGTACTTTTTGCAACTGGTGGGTTTGCACATGGACTAAACTTGGAAGAGACCATGAAAGTAAGTAGAATTATCCATGTCGCGCATGTCTCTTTCGCTTTTATTCGCACGAGTAACACGAGGATGGTCTTCAAAGGATGTGATTAATCAAGTACCCGAAAAAAACCTGTTCGGGTGGTTACACTTGCTCGCCTTGGCCACCGCCAATTTATTGAACCACATCCCGGGAGAGTCTGAAGAATCCGGGTGTGCTTCCTAGGCGGCGCATGAAAATTTACTTTGCGAGATTATTTAAAAGCATAAGGAATAGAAAATTCCTAAGCGCAAAGAAAGTTCTCGGCGTTGGATATTTTTTCAGTGCAGCATCGTACGCCATCAAGAGACATTTTTAAAAATCGCATGGACCCGATTTGGATTTAAACTACGATATCAACGATGAATAGATGTCAGTAAAAAGGGTGAATATTGGGAAAGGGATGAAAATAATGAGAATCTTGGATGGAATAAAATAGAGGTAATCAAAATCATTATAGAACTAGTAAAGACATTCGATTTACAAGCCGAAACAAGATTAAACGCGACGCAGACATAAGGTATATCCGTAGGCGCATGTTTATTTCGGTTGATATTATATGAATTGGCGTGCGTGTAAGTTCAAAAGATTTTTTCGGGAATATATACGCCACTGCGGGTGTAGATTGACATGAGTTTGTGGGATACGTCACACGACACGTCATTGCGGGGTATTATGTAGATGTAGTGGTAGACATTCTTCAGAATTTAAAAACGAGTTATTTTAAATGTAGCACGGGGCTTTAGGATACTTTTTGTCCTGTTAATTAGGCCTAACAAGTATGGTAGTTTGTGGAACCAGGGTTAATGAAAAACCTATTTTAAACAGGCAGACTACTACTAATGATAATTTGTGATAAAAATGAGATATGCCTGGAAAATGCGTTAATTGTGATGATGATTTGAAAAATGATTAATTTTTTCAAGTATAGGATTAAGTACATTTTCCGGCATATTCAATGTGAAAACTTTGACTAACTGTTTTTAATGTTACCATGGATATATTCCCAAAACGAGATGTGAAAGTCCAGAAGGTAGAGCGTTGAAATACTGAAAATCAACTTTCGGGTTGATAACTGGTTTATGTTCCCCACTACTCGCGATACAAATGCCAGCTCCTTCAAGTCGACACTGAAAGTACTCATGTGTTTTCCCCATGATAGGACACACATGGCGCCTACCGAAAGCTTTCCCGCAATATCTAGCGGATGAATTATGGGGGCAATAACTTAAAATGAAAGAATAAAAGCCAAATTATAGAATTTCGACGGACCAAACTTAATTATAACAACGAATAATTGCTTGTACGAATCATTTTGAACATTTTCAAGGTGTTAAAATGTGTTGCATCACATGAAGCAATTTCATGGACAGTCTTTTATGCATGGAAGAGTTCCATTAAGTCACGTTGAGAACATTTGTGCAAATTATACACCGTTGATTAGTTTGAATAAGTATTTTCAATAAGTAAAACAAGAAACCTAAAAGGGCAAGAGAATATCTATTATTCCCTCGGCAGGTCGTTAGACCAATCCAACATAAGCGCGACGGCACAGTTCAGCTAGCCACAGATGTACCATAAATAAATACCCTATGAAATGAAATATGAATAAAACTAGTTACCTTTTGCTATCGAAACCAGGAACTGCATATCATACCTGAAAAATTAAAAAGAGAAAATATTGAAAATCTGACATAGCGTTAGACTTAACCTTTTATTCTTTGGAAATTCATCAGGACACGAGTGGTGAACTTCATAATTTTCATTTAATGCTTCGGGAATATTTTTTGAAACATCAAATTGATTGATTCACTACTCAATTCAATGTTTGATATTAGTTATTCAGTGCAAATTACATATTCTAAGCTTATATATATATATATATATATATATATATATATATATATATATATATATATATATATATATATATATATATATATATATATATATGTATAGAAAACAGAATAAAACAGATAACACGTAAAAGGACACTCACACTGTAGATGATTTAAGCTTTCGGCCTACTCCGAGGCCTTCTTCAGGTCAGACTGCCGCTGACTGTCAGACAGCAGTCTGACCTGAAGAAGGCCTCGGCGTAGGCCGAAAGCTTAAATCATCTACAGTGTGAGTGTCCTTTTACGTGTTATCTGTTTTATTCTGTGTTCTATTGTGCCGTCCAAAAGTTATATTGCTCTCGTGAGTACTTCCGCATCACCTAAATATATATATATATATATATATTTAAACACACGGATACAAAATATTCAACACACAGAAACATAAAGAAAGGACACTCACAGTATGTATTGACGTTTGGACAGCCCGGCCGTCGTCATCAGAGTGGCCATTCTGATGACGACGGCCGGGCTGTCGAAACGTCAGTACATACTGTGAGTGTCCTTCCTTTATGTTTCTGTGTGTTGAATATTTTGTATCCGTGTGTTTAAATTTATATATATAAATATATATAATATATATTATATATATAATATATTATATATATAATATATATTATATATATAATATATATTATATATAATATATATTATATATATTATATATATAATATAATATATATATATTATTTTCGCACATAGAAATAGACATATAAGGAAAGGGGATAGGAAAACACGTAAAAGACCAACACAGAAAAGGTGGGGAATGCGGTTTTGAGCAGATCACAAATGTAAAAATATTTCCTTATCCGGGATTTTTACAATTTACATTACATATTTCTGTTTCATTCATACTTTCCTGTGTTGGTCTTCTATGTGTTTTCCTATCCCCTTTCCTTATATGTCTATTTCTATGTGCGAAAATAATATTTGTTCGCCGTATGGCGGGATTTGAATATATATATATATATATATATATATATATATATATATATATACATATGCGGTAGTGGAATGTTGAAGAAGGCAATAGAGGAGAGGATGTTGGGCAAGCGAGGAAAGGGCAGGAATAGGATAGGGATGTTGGACGGGATGAAGGGAGGAAAGAAGTACACGGAGATGAAGAGGGACCTGATGTAGATTAGGTTGCTGGATTGGGTTTTGTTTGGAGATACAAAACATTTATTAGATAGTTGTGTCCATCCAAAAATCTACCTTTACCGGTAGATTACCTAATAATAATAATAATATATATTATGTACAAAGGTTAATTTTCAACAAATTCATCACCAACACCAAAGATGCTGATGAGAGTGACATTCCACTCACACACATAAAGCATTTATGCCGGTAAAAACACATTGCATTGTGGTTGAATTCTAAAAAAAATCATTCAGTCACCTTTTTTGGAGGCTTTGATAGTGAAATGTTTGAATCCCTTCAAATGTTTTAAGCGGTAAAACAGCACACCCGTGCCGAGTGAAAGCTATGAATTTCGAGCATTTACCTAGACTACACGAACGCCGAAGGTGTTCACATCAATAGAGAACGGGCGATTATTTTGAATTTTATGGCACAAACTGCATTATACAAACTAATGTGTAAATGTATAATTTGATTGATTTTAACGAGAGTAAGCCTGCTTGATATGTTGGAGGAATTAGTCAGGGAGCATCTTTGATCACGAAGACGGCAGGGCAAGACCAAGCTTTTAGAAAGGGACACCCGAGCTTTCTTTAGTGACACCGAAAGAATTATTAGGGCTCAAAATTACATTTCCATGCGTTCTCCCTCGCCTCGCTTGACACTTTCCAATTCGATTACAGATGAGAACGTGTTGGACACTTCGCTCTTACTCCATTGGCCCGCCAGGTCACGTCCTGGGGACACGAAGCACAGGACGAGATGTCCGAGAACTTTGGATCCGAGTAATTCCCTCCACCCCAACCTCGCCTCCACCAATATTTTATTATTGGGATTATTATATTATCGTCTTTATCCACCACCTTATGAGCAGAGGTATGAAACCGTGGAAGTGACCTCAGCCGGCCAAACTCCTCCCACGACAACCGAACGCCACCCTCTAAGAAAACCCAGCGATCGGACCAGAGAAGAATGGCCGCCCCCGAGACCGTGCCTGACCACCCCCAACCGGTTTGGCTCCGCAAAAACTCACGCAGGCGAAGGATGTTCGGAGTGGGCCCCGACGACGTCTACGATCAGCATTCACTCCTCCCGTACGCAGATTCTCAAACCACCACCGGCTTCCCCGTCTCTCGGTACACCTAGCCACCCGACGCCCTTCTCCCCCCCTCCCCCCGACGTCCGCG
This sequence comes from Hetaerina titia, assembly GCA_037158775.1. Lineage (NCBI taxonomy): Eukaryota > Metazoa > Arthropoda > Insecta > Odonata > Calopterygidae > Hetaerina > Hetaerina titia. The sequence goes on along the minus strand of CM073778.1, from coordinate 89,303,295 downwards.
CCATCCCCTTCTGGCTGCTACGCCCTTTCCAAGGCTAACCGGAGCGGCACGCACGGCCGCCCCGTCTGGTTAGCCGTCTGTCGGGGAGCGCCATCTCATATTGGTCTGCTGCCGTCTGGCTTGGTGCGCTGGCTGGCCGGTCGCGATGGTTGCCACTGCCGCCATTCCTCCCCAGTCTCTCCCTGTCCCCACCCCCAACCCTTCCGCCGATTCCACCGCCAAACCATCCCCTTCCACCGTCCTCCCCATTCTCCTCCTCCTCCGTCCTACGCCTGAGCGGGGCGACGTTGCCATTTTTCGCGATTTGCTGAATTCGCCGCCGCGGGATAGAGCGGGCGGGACTTGGGTCATGCAGGCAGGCGATTGCATGTGTGTGTGTGGGTGTGTGCGTGTGTGTGCGAGGGTGAAAGAGACAATTGGGTATTTGGTGCCAAACGACATTCCCGGGGCATTCGCTTCGGTTTTTTTATTGCTATTATTTACCCCTCCACACCAAAAACCTTCCCCTGGGCTGGCTAAACCGGGGAGATGTCGTGGAGGGGGATGCGAGGGGGTGGGGGAGGTCACAGTTTCCACGAGAGAATTCCAAAACCATTACATCTCGCCAAGGGCACCGCGGATTTCCAACCCCCTCTCCCGCCATCCCTCTCTTCTCCAAACCTTCCCACAGCTTCTACTTCTTTATATTCCGCGTCGCCCCCTTCCCCTAAACCCCCCTCCCCACCCTCCCCCTACGCTCCCCAAAACCAAAGAAGCAGCCCGACTCTCCGTAACGCAGGAGACTGTCGCATTCGAAAGTTTGGCCAGCTCCATTTCTGGCGCCAATTCCGCCGCCTATGCGCGGCGGCGATAATTTCCGCCAAGCATGGCCATAAAAGGGTGAGGCGTGCCAAAATGGCAAATATTCCGGCAGAATGAAATAAAACAAAACTGGCGAATTTAAAGGAGAAGGAATGCTGTCTCAAAATTCGACTGATTCGTAATCTTACAATTTATTTTAACAGATACACGACCGTAATACAGTGAAGGTACGCCTGCACGGAGGATGTTTCACCTCGTTCTCTTCACATTCATCACATACTGAAATCCTACAACAGGGCGAGTGGCAGGGGGTGTTAGGACCACATCCTTTGATTAATTTTTTTTAAATTTTACATGGTGCCCAGTAAGCCATCGATATGGTGTGTGGTAGGGGATGGATACACACCCGACTAATTTTGACCCCAAATATTTTCCCCCTTAGCGGTCGGATAGCATTATCCCTTATTGTTGGTGGGAAAAATGACATCTTAAACCCATCTGTTATACACTTGAACTCTCTAATTTTACTAACACGATATGTGTTCTACACTTAATCTCTCTAATTTTATTTACTTGATCTCTCCCACCGTAGCACGAGAGGGGTAATATTACATTTTCAACGTCACTGCTAAAGAGACCACCTTCCAATTTATGCAAGAGCTTCAATCTGTAAGATATCCTTCGCTCCGGGAGTGCTTCCCAGCCCAGCTTTAATATTTTGGATACGCTACTAAGTTTATCACAACAACACCTTGCAAATCAATCCGTGAGGATCTCATAATATACTTGCAGCATATTCTAAATGAGGCCTCACCAGCGACATTTGACATTGACCTTTTCATCACATTTACCTAGTACGCTTCTAATAAATCCTAATTTTTTGTTAGCTTGTCCACGTATTTCCCCTTGTATGTGTTTCACCCAGGAGATTTCGTGAATGATGGAAACAACTAGGTATTTAATTGAGTCTACACATTCCATTTCGGTGTTCGCAATGGCGTTCGGGTGGGAATTTCTTTTTTCCTAAAATTGATGACTATGCACTTTTATAAGTTTAATTCTAATTGTTACGCTTGCCCTGCTCTGTGGTCACCGATTCCTTTTATAGTTTCCATAGTGAAAACTTATTCGGAAATATTCGTTGCAAACAAATCAAGAATATTACCGCCCCTAGTTGGTGAAGTAACAAGTTCATTCAATGAGTTGAACGTAAAATAATTTAATAGCGATTCGCAGATATCTATGTAATTACCGCCCGTTTTAAAACTATATGTGCTCCAATCAATGGATGGGACATTGAAATCTCCACAACTTATAACGTTGTGCTCATTGTGTTAGGATAAAACACCTTTGATTTACTGATCTAATTATAGTATTGAATAATCTCTGTCGACAGCGGTCTGTAAAATGCGCTTACATAAGTTTCTTTTGGATTGAGGACTGTGAACACCAAACGCTTTCCAAACCATTACCCGGAATTACCTCAGCCCTGTTGCCGCAAGAATTTTTAACTGCAATAAAGATATCACCCCCGATTTTATTTGTTCTGTCATTTCTGTAAATGGAAAAGGATTTTGGGAAAATTTCACCATCGATAATATCAAAAGATAACCAGCTTTCTGTCCCAATTTATATATCAGTGCCTTGGCTTTGAAAAAGGTTATGATATTCTGCGACTTTGCTTTTTAAACTTGGGCAATTTACTACCAAGACAGATCATGTTCCCTTGACAATAGGGTTTTTTTTAATTTTTAACGGGGATCATTTTCTTAAAAATATTGAATCCCTTTTAAAATTTTCTGTCCGATGCTATCTGATTGGTGTTCAACGAACTAGTGCTGGCACTGAACCTCACTTCTTTCAAAGCCACATAATTTGGCAAAGAAGACCTAAGAGACCCACTCATTGACCTACATGCTGAGCTACACTGTAGTCTAAAAAGCCATGCAGTGCTCAAATATCCCACCCGCTACACACCTGGCGGCCTCAGACGTGCAGTGAACACCAGAAGGGTCCATGGGGTTCCTACACCATTGGATCACCGAATGAAGGTCGACGCCCTGATATCGCTGTAGAAAGCATGCAACCTCTGATTGATGCCTAAAATAGTTGCCACAATGAACGCAATAGTACCACATCTGATTTCTGGAGCATTTTCATAACAGTAGTAAATATTCTTAATTTCCAATTAACAACGGATATAAAGTTCTTAACAGCCTCCAATTCCCTCTGGGATTTTTCCTATGCTAGAGGCAAACGTGAGCCATTACCTGACGCCACAAGGTAGTTGCAGAAATTACTCCAGAGCGAATAATGCCACTCCATGCAAATTAGCCAATTTCCCACTCCTGCGAGAGAGTTTTGCGCACACACAGCACCGCCTTCGATTTAAAAAATATACATATAAAAACGTAAAGGGAAAAGGAGGAAAGAGAAGTGTTGAGCTCACAAAAAAATTAAAAAACGACGCCCAGGGTTTTCGACCGCCCGTCCCGTCAAGAGCGCTAACTCTTGATTTCCCCAGCGAGAATGCCGCGACTAAACACCCAAACAGAGATGCATTCCTATCGGTGTTGCGTCGAGACTTTTTCCACCCCTTCAAACCAACGACCCACACCCTCACTTTTCAACCCTCCGCCCATCCCTTGTCCTCTCCTCAAGCCTTCCTCCCTCCCAACCCTTCACTCCCCACACCCCCACCATCCAGATCCTTCGCTTTGCCGCTCTCGTCTCTACCCACTTTCAGCCGCACCCAATCTCTTTTGCGATCGCCGGGTAAAACATCAGCCCCAACCACTCCCACCCTTAAAGGCGAATCTCCTCCCTCTCCACCCTTATGGCCTCCTTCACCTCCCCCCACGCCCCTTCCAAAGTACGCCACCTTCCCTCTCAGGGCCCCCGTCTCTTTGATCCGTCCCGCCTCTCCCCACCAATCACCATCCAGGAGGGCCCGGCCCCTCCCTCGAGCACCGATCTCCCTCCTTCTCTTTCCGCCAAACCAACCCCCCACCACCCTCCGCCCTTTCACCCCCTCCCCCGTCGCCTTATGGGAGAGTTAACACCGCCAGGACATACGCCGCCCCTTCCCATTCCCTTCCGCCGCTCCCCCGACCACCACGCGGCAACTACCACATCCCCCTTTACCCCCGCGCGTGTTTAGCATCATTCACTCTTACGCCGCTCGTTTCATCCCCGAGGGGGAGAGGGGGTTGTAGTGGGGGTTGAAGGGGGTGAGGGACGAATGGAGATGCATTGATTGTGACTTTTTCGATGCTGCGCCGTCACAACGATTTCACTAAGACCGTTCTGCGATACAATCGATGCGTTCGATACTTCATAAACATCCTTTAATCTTTCACATATCGATGATTATACATATAAATTAGTTTAGTAATGTTCATTTTCTACGGCAATTCACTTCCGTGTTCCTACATCCTGTCGCACTAATTTGTTGCCAGAGTATTTAGATGATCTTTACGACGATAGTAACAAATTTACTTTTATCGTTTGAAATTATTGCAAAAAAGTCTGGAGGTTTGAAGAATAACTTATTACAATGCAGGTTTTATATGTAAATGTATTAGATGGGGCTTAGAAATTAAGTAGAGTTTAGATATTGGATCAATTAAACAACCTAACATTTTTGTAAATTTATTTCAATAAGGCTATTACTAAACATGGGCTTTTATAGCCTTGAATGTCGTTATAGTGCACACATAGTACAATGAATGTAAGCAATGAATGCATAGTTTATTAATGATCACACCCTCGTTTCCACATAGAATCCGATTTAACCAAAAGTCTTCCAGCCTTACTCTACAATTTATAGTAACTATGAAACCCAATACCCTTGTTTCACTGATCAAGAAGTAATACATAGTGCTCTGAATTTACATCCAGTCACTACCCTCCTAGCAGCCATAGACGTACACGACAGGAAACAACATTGTGTTTGGATTGAAGTGAATGAAAGCAACCTAAATAAATTGCGAACATTCTGTGAGATTCATATTTCCAATTGGCTCTTCTAATTAAATGCGATCTAGTATCAACAATCAAGCTATCAATACAGAAGGAAAATAATATTACTTATGTATTTCGTAGGATCGTATTAAGTGAGGCAGGACAAAGGTTTACCTTTAAAATATGGTGATAAAATTTCTAACTTGAATCCATCTTCTATCGCTAAAAAATAAACGATAAACATACGAATGTTTTTGAAAAATAACCGACAAAAAACAATGTCTTGTTTTTAATTAGCATGGAGCATCATTAAGAATGTTAGAGTGATTATCACACACAAACAAAAACCGTCTCGGCGAAGGGCGGGGGCTCGGAGGCATCACGCTCCGTATCGTGCATGCGCGAGGGGTCGTCATTGGCTCCTCCGTCGGTCGACAAGTCGGGGAGATGAAAGGGACGGAGAGGGAGGAGGAGGGAGAAGGAATGAGGAGGGGGTCTCAGCGAGGGATGCTGGGATCGGCCGACTCCATCCTCATTCTTGTCGGTCCCTCTCGGCCCCCCCTTCCTGCCCGCTCCACGCTCACTGCCGTCTCCGCTCCAAAAGCGAGGCGAATATCAAGTGGAACTTTCCTCCCCTCCTCGCCCTCCTTCCACCCTCCTCGCCTACTCCGAGTCCTCGCATCCCAAACAAACTCAGCTCAACCCCCGCATCCCACACCTCTCTGAAAAAAAAGCCTCCCAACCCCATCGCCCACAACCACTCCCATTTCCTCTTCCCCCCCTCGGAATTTTTCGATATGCTTCCTTGGCTTCCGATGCCTTGGCGCCACCTAACTGCTGAAATACTCAACAACCACCCTTTTCAAAAAATCCCACCCCCGGTATCCACGCGTAGTTGCTCCGCAAAAGCGATCCCTTAAGTCGACGGACGGCTTCTGTGAAGGTGTGTGTGTGTGTGGGCGAGGTGGAAGGGGGTGGGTTTTGGGGCGAGGGGAGAGAAGGAGAGAGAGAGAGTGTGTGTGTGTGTGTGGCATGGTGGCGGGTTGGAAGGTTCGGAATGTGACGACCGTGTGGCATGCCTCGGCATAAAAAGGCTTCGTTACATTTTACCTCTCACCCTCACCTCCAAGTGGAAATAGGGTTGAGTTCAAAATAAGACAAAATAAAGGAGAAACGGAACACCACCCTTCTTTTCCGATGCGTTTCCGGAAATTTCACTCACTTTCTCCCTAATTTTGGGGTTGAACCGAGGCTGAGTGGTACCATATGTGAAAATGAAACGTTTTCATGCTTAATTTTCCATTCACGCGGTCGATTCTGGAGCGGATCCTCACAAAGGTCCAACGGGAATGTTTCTCTACATCTACGACATAATACATACACAAGTCATCGAAATGGGGCGTGGGATGAAGGGTTGGGACTACGTCGGAGGTGGATAAGCCTGGAAAGGGAAGATTTTTTGCAGTTCGTTTGCGCTTCCCTCTGTGTGGACCTCGCTCGCGAATTGTGCAAAGGAGGGATAAATCCTTATTTACTACCAGTAAGGCATTCCATCTCTATTCCTTTTGTCATTTATTTCTGAACCGCTCAAAACTTTCAAGATTCGAATAATTTTCCAAAAATGTCGAATACAATAGCATCATTATCAGCTTTCCAATATTATTAATCTGATGCAAGCGAAATGGTTCCCTTCACTCAAACAAAAATCGTCACTACGGGTGATAAGTATTGAAAATGTATTTCAGTCAAATAACATCTTATTTCGGCAAGGGTAAGTTTGGATCTTCCGCGGTTGGACGAACTTTCCCACTTGAAGACCGTTTCATCACAGCAACGTGAAAAGAACAACATACTAACCAAAGTAGGGTATGGATTCATGAGCGTTCCACAAATCTCTGCCGCCAAGTATTGTTCCGAAGGCCGGGAGGTATGATGCATCCCCACGACAGATTCTCATGCGAGAAAATGCTGAAATTGCCTAGGAAACGCTGGAACCGGTTTAGAAGTGATCTTAAGTTCAACTTCAGATGATTTTCCCGACTTGTGTGATATATTAGCCCCATCGTGCGGTGGTAGGATAAATCAAGACAGTAAGATTGGAGAGTTCAGGTGTGGAATGGAGAGATTTAATTCCCACATGGAGACATTTTTCCCCACAAACGATATGGTTTCAGAATACCAATAAAACAACCGTGCTAAGGGAAAAGTATTTATTTTTATTTTTCTTATTCATTTTAAGTGGCCTACTGTGTTGTCATTATTTCATCAAACCTTAATTGTATTGTCCTTTTTGTTCCTAGCATGCAACAGAAGCATTCGCAGTGACATAAGATTATCTGAAAACAACTCTGAATTCTATTAGGCAACTACTTCGGGAATATAATGTGAGTATCAACAAGAAGAAAACTAAAACTCTCGTGAGTGGAGGACAGAATCTGAGGGCAAATGTCACAATTCAAGGAGTGAAACTAAAGCAACTGGAATCGTTCATTTACTAGGGCAGAAGTATACTTAACTTGGAATTGAAGAAGCTCGACCGACATTAAACGAAGAATATCTCAGGCTAAGAAGGCAGGCGTCTATGTAAAGTAGACTGCTCTGCACAAAGAATCTGAGGTTGTAAACAAGAAAGCAGTTCGTCAAGAACGTTCACATGGTACTCTACGGATCAAAGATATGGGATATTGGAAAAGTGGGCCAGCGAATAATAATGAGCAATTCTCTAAAATATAGTGCTGGAGGAGAAGAATACTGAAGATTAAACAAACAGACGAAGTGAGGAACGAGGAACTACAGGCACAAGTAGAAGAGCAGAAGAGGATAGGACAATATGAAGAAGTCTACGCCAAAGAAGAAATAGATGGAATGAACATACCTTGAAGCACGATGCATTAATTGGAAACAAGACTAGGGAAAATGAAAGGCAAGAACGAGCGAGGGAGATCAAAATACAAGTACGTAGGGATGGATGCATTGAATCAATTCAATTGAATAATGGCGATGATGATGATCTTAGGAACTCCTCTCACAAGCGTCGAGAAGTATTTCGTTCTTAGATACACAAGTAAACGTACCTTTAGTTAACATTATCTCTATTGTTTGAATTATTTAACATGTTTAGCGGCAACTGAAAATTTAGAAAAACTTTATTTCTGAAGTTCTATGCTTGATGCTAATCACCCCTGCCATACTCCCGAGAGATGCCTTGCAGGGAAAATAGTAGATGCAGATATCGAACCAATATCGAACGGAGACTTCATTTTTTTCATTTAAATTCACGAAACCCAACGCTAGCCTCCAGCCGTTTTCACTCTATTGTCCTCCATCAGCCAGCCCGTGTACGCGTCTGGTCTGGTGTGGACACTACCACTTACACGGCTTATCCAAGTCCCAAAGTTGCCTGCAGGTCGGAGGCTCAAACATTTCAGAAGGGAAACACAGAATCAAAATTTGAAAAAAACCCACGCGTGTATTATCCGAGATTTCATACTAGGCGGGGGAAAAAGAAACTCGATTGGCAGCACGGAAGTCTCCATCAATTCACCTTTTCGTCAACCACCCCGCGACGAAAAACCGACTCTGAAACTTAGAAATGAAACAAAATTCTAAGTACCGCGTCCCGGGAAACCAACAAAACCCTCAAAATTAAGCCTGCAATTCTTTATGGGCATATTTTCAGGAAAACGACTTCCCGGAGCAGTGTAAATTTTTCGATCAGGAGGCCAAAGGGGAAGCCAGCGAATCTTGTGCGAGAGGTTGACCCAACGTGATGGGGAGGAACGTGAGGACGTGGATTGGGGGTGAGTCCCTAAATAATAGAAAATGGTGGTGACGTAAGCGCAATTAAAACTTCCTTAAAACATGGCGTCATGCGCAGCAACTAGCCCGCCTTCTAAAACCTCCCGCTGCTCTCCCTTCGCGGCCAGAGGAAAAACGCTCTCCTCAAGGACATGCGCAGTGAGTGAACTAGTGCGGGTAGTGCCGGGCAACACAATGTGAGAGGGGAGCGGAGGATTTGTGTGAGAGACTCTGGAAGGAAGTAGGGGCGGGGAAAGAGGCGTTAAAGGAAGAAAGAAAAAGAAAAGGCATCTGGCCCTAGTCTTCCGCACGTCCCACCCCCCCCCTCCCCCCGCTTTTCAGACCGGAGGGAGTCGGGGGAGTGAGAAGGGGATAACGGAGGAACTACTTCTCGCACGAGGCTGAGAGCCTCAGGATCCGGCGGAGGGATAAAGGCGGACGGAGCGTTGGACGAATGGCATTATTTAACCTGCCGACAGCTGACGGTGCCTCGGGTCCCCGTGAAATCCTGCTCCAAGCATCCTCCGAGGATAAGGAGCCGGGCATAGGGAGAGGGACTCAGCGTGATAAGAAATTGTAGGAGAGGACGGTCTAAGAGGGAGGGGGTAGGCCTGCGCTCCGACACCCTCCCACAGCCTCGCCCCCCCCACTCCAATTTTCACACACACACATCCTCCGATCCCCCTCCACTTCGTCTCCCCTCAAACATGCAAGAAGCAGGCCAATTTCTCACGATCCGATGGCACGGGGGGATTAGGGGAGGATAGTGAAGTTGGAAGCTACGCCTTAAGGCTTTATTCCGCGGAAAATATCGGAAACGCTAATTCGGGAGGAAATATGTCGCGGGATAGTCGGACTCCTGCTGCTGAAAGAAGCAGCGCGCGTTCGTGGTGCTATTCCATATTTTGCAATATTCTGTGGGAATTTATGTCATCTGGCCACACACGTGCCATCCTGGAGACGTGACCCACCGAAATTTGCGAGTTCCTTGTTCCTTCTACTGCAATATATATATATATATATATATATATATATATATATATATATATATATATATATATATATATATATATATATATAGCGGGTCGGGGTGGTCTAGCGGGTAGAGCGTTGGACTGCTGACCAGAGGGTCCCGGGTTCGATTCCCGGGGAAGGCACTTTGGGCATCTGCAGCTCCACCCAAGCTAGTTGATTTTTCGGGTACCAGGTCTTCCTGGGAAACCATAACCGGCACAGGGAAAGGAACTGGACCCCCTACCCTGATGTGTGAATATTCACACGCCGTCGGGCTTGGTACATGGGTGAGCTCTACCATCACCTACTAAACCGACCTTCGGGTTGATTACTGTGTTTATGGTTTATATATATATATTATTATTAGGTAATCTACCGGTTAAGGTAGGTTTTTGGATGGACACAACTATCAAATAAACATTTTGTGACTCACCACCTAGCAAACTAATCTATATCAGGTCCCTCTTCATCTCGGTGTAGTTCCTTCCTCCCTTCATCCCGTCCAACATCCCTATCCTGTTCCTGCCCTTACCTCGCTTGCCCAACATTCTCCCCTCTATTACTCTCTTCAACATTCCACTACCGCTCAATACGCCTTTCATCCATTTTTCCTGCCTCCATAGGATTTCTCTCAACAAACCCCTCTCCTCCCCCACCATTTCTAGTACTTCCTCATTTGTTTTCCTTTCTGTCCATTTCACCTTCTCCATTCTTCTCCACACCCACATTTCAAAAGCCTCCAATCTACGTCTATCCTCCTGCTTCAGCGACCACGTTTCCGCGCCGTATATAGCTACGCTCCATATCAGAGTTTTTACGAGTCTTGTCTTAACATCCCTACTCAACGTCCCCGTCATCAACTCCCTCCTCCTTGAGAAAGCCTCCTTGCCTAGCGCAATTCTTCTCCTTACGTCCCTACCACTTTGACCGTGTTGGTCCAAAACACTTCCGAGATATGTAAACTGTTCTACCTGCTCTATTTTTTCCCCGCCTATTTTAATATTTAGCTTAGCCTTTTTCTTTCTGGAAAATCGCATAACCTTTGTTTTACTAATATTGATTCTCATCCCATATTTATCGCACTGAACCTCCAATTCACTCAACAATGCTTGCAACCCCTTGGCTGACTGAGCAACTAATGCTTGGTCATCAGCAAACCTAACCGATTTTACAAATTCCCCTCCGACTTTCATTCCTACCTCCAGTTCTTCCCATGCCTCTTTAATCATTTCCTCTACATATACGTTGAACAGTACCGGTGACAATGGGCAACCCTGCCTTACATCTCTTCCTAACACTGCCCATCCGGAGTCTCCGTTCCCGACTCGCACCTGAGCAGTCTGAGACATGTACAGGTTGCGGATCAGTCTCCTGTCCCTCCAATCCATTCCTATTTTCTGCAATACACGCATTAATTTTTCCCAATTCACTCTATCAAACGCTTTTTCGAAATCTACAAATCTATATATATATATATATATATATAATATATATAATATATATATATATGCATAATATTCATTCATATGGAAATAGATATAAGGAAAAAGGATAGGAAAACATAAAGGACGAACACAGGAGAGGTGGGGAAGACGGAATCGAGCTGATCACAAGCGCAATTTCTTTGATAGGGACTTTCTACTTGCCGGGCCGAATATATATATATATATATATATATATATACATAAATATACATCTGTGTGTGTGTGTGAGTGCATGTATGTATATATGTACACTTACATAGATTTAGGACAAAATGTTTCGCGCTATCGGTTCAACCTCATAGTATCGCATCTTCAGGAATTAGAAAACCTTTGCAAATTTCACCAAACTCTGCTGCTGAACGACCAGACTAATCATGGGCTGACATGGGTACTTTTAGGGTCATGAGATGGCTGGAAATGTGATGAAATCGGTCGTATCGCAATAGAGGTTGACAAAATCTACGAAAGTTTTTTAACTCCTCCCGTATTGACTTACTTTTCATAAAGACATAACGATTAAAAAAACATATGACGCAGTTTATTACCTTTCTTCGACCGTGTACAATTTAAACGGAAAGGTAATTAGAAAATAAATTATATTTATTATGGATATGCATAAATTGAATACTTACTGAGAGAAAAAAATCACAATTCAGATTACATGCATTAGTAAAAGACGTACCAATATGTTTTGCAGAAGAAGCTAAGTGGGAAGTTATATGATCGAGCTACTTATTCCAGGGATATTTCTAGGGACTCGTAATATCAAATATATCCTTTCCCTGAGGTGAGCTGGAGCACAGAGGAATTTTCGTATTTTTTCAACAATGAATCCACCAAAGGAAATAAATATTCTACCTCTAACCCGTTCAGAGCCAGTCATGAGGTGGTGGTACACTGCATAATGAATTCCAGACTGCCTACGAACACGATATTTCAGGAATTTTCCAAGAGGGCTATGGACCGACTTCATCGCGATTCATATCGCCCTATAGAATAGTACGAAAAACTACTAAAAGAATTGACAGGGGAGGGGGAAATTGGTGAAAAGGTGTCGAGGCACTTGCTCCACCCACAGCGATTGGTCATTCCTCTCTACGCATATTTTGTAATCAAACAATCAGATAAGGAAGAACGAACAAATGACCCAGAGTCGACACCAGACCGCTTTGGTGGAAAATGTCCATTTCAACGCGCGACAAATTGTGCCACGGATTATGTACTTCATTTTTGAGTCTTTTCCTAAGGTCACCTGGAACTGGTGTGCCACGAGAGTTGAGCCATCGCTCTGGTAAGGCTGTAAACATGACAAAAACAGCATCAATACCGGTACCACTAAAGGTGCAATTCTTTGAGATCTATTACTTTTGAGACGACTTTCAAAAGGACACTGGAAGGGATAGAGAGAAAGGGGATGGATAACGATAATAGCTGAGGATAGCAAGGGGGTGAGAGAGTAGTAATGACGGGGTGGGGGTTCGGAACGGGAGGTGGAGGGGGGATGAATGCATGACATAACGAGAAGGGAAAAAACCGCCGATTGCATTTACCTCAGGGCGAGGCACGCATGATTGATCCGAAGTTGGCCTTCTCAAAACGTCCATATCCATTCGCGAGAGCTCGAAGTGGCGGCGTAGGGGATGGATCGGGAAGGAGAGCAGGGTGGGACGGGGGAAACGGTTTCGGTTGAGAGAAGAGGAGGAATAGAGCGATTGAGGTCGGAGAGGAGGCCACGAAGAAGGGCTCGCGCGTGCGTGTGTGTGTGTGTGCGGTAGGGTGGCTCCAGAGAGAGAGAGAGAGAGATAGGGGCTCACCCAAGGGTCAATGGTTCAAGGGGTGGCGGCTATTGGTTAATTGATATTGATGGGCCTTTGGCTTTCGTGGGAGGAAGAGGGGAGATGGCTGGGCGTTAGGGAGGCGGTCCATGAGGGAAAGAGGGTCCAGGAATGGAGTGCGAGAGATTTTAGAGTTTGGTGGCAATGATTCCCACGCACAGATCCCTCCCAACCTGTTCCTCCCCCTCTTAGAACTTCTGAGCTCCTCGTACGGGTCTCAAGTGCTGAAAGCATCTTACAGTAAATGACGCGAGATCTGAAGAACATTTGAGCATCGACATTCGAATCAGTGGGTAGAGTTTTATGAGAAATATGAGGGCAACCCCAAAGCGGGTGGGAGGGGGGGGGGTGGATTCGCCTTTCAAATGGAATGAGTGGCGTATCGTCGGAGGAATAAAAAAAGAGGTGTTTTTAAGTACTGGAAATAAATAAGCACTCACCTTCACGTGGAATTTGTGACGATCAGATGAAAAAGTTTGAACTGACGCGAGGGAAGTATGCATAGAATAAGTGATTCTCAGTCTGAAACGTGTGAATCGATACCAGAAAAACACACGCACGTAATGTGACCGTGCCGTGGACTTAGAGAAATTATTTTTTTCTTCAGCGACGTTGAGATCATTTGCGTGGCATCCCAATGTATTTCCCAGGTTTTAAACCGGAAGGGATGCTGTGAATAAAAGCAGTTGTGCGCAACGCTAATTTAAACGAGGATGTCTAAGTTAGCCGTGACATTATTCGGCATTTCGTGAATCAAATCAACTCATCCGAGATATTTATTCCGTCCGATGCACCTACGGAAGCACAAGAACGTCGAAGGCTGTACCTCATGTTTGCGTCAGGAATTTCGCTATCCAGCTAAGAATGAAAATAAGAACACAACTCCTCATGAACAAATACGATAGCAGAGAAGATCCAGGAAATTAGAGCACATTCTGGAAACCCTTTAGGACTAAAGTAAAAAAAAGAACTCCATTCGTAATAACAGATTCCGTGATACGCGTTTGCCGACTCATCATTGTTGAAACTAGAAGACAGGAGGAGAAGGGAGAACTTTCATTCTTTTGTGAACAAGCGAGCCATTTTTAAAAGAACAATTAGCCAATCGGACTGGAAGATGATTCGCAAAAATTACTGAATGTAAAGCAGACACACGGAGGCTGATGGCTACCAGTACTTCATTATGACTTTTCCGAGACATTGACGAAACAAAGGTTACATCTCGTCCTTTCATTCGTAGACTTTCGATAGAATATTACGCTTAAACAAAGCCGCCGGCGCCGCTCGTCAGTAACTCTGAATGAAAATCACATCACCGGAATTCTTGGACCATCAAAAGGAAATGTTTTTGAGGATAACAATGTTTTCACGAATGGATAGATCTCCACGGATGCATAATGATTAAAGTGCAACTAATTCCATGACATCATCAACAATTGACGAATTTTAAATTGATAGATATACATATTTATCCCTTTACAATGAAGTTTCTAATTCGCTGATTCCCATGCATTTCTGGCCAGCCACTGGCATTGAATTTACGTGTAAATTGAAAGTGGGATATTTTCTGCTTCTGTTATTAACTATTGATGACAAATACTCTTTTTGGTCGGAGAACATTTTAAAACACCATGGCTCCACAAATGGTCGTAATTAAAGATATGTTTCGCGCGGTCTCTGCTAACTATCGCATGAGGTTGAGGATATCTGAAGTACTCCTGCTCAAAATGAATACTCCCTGCAGATTACAAAAGAACCCGTGAAATGAAATCCAACAAAGGTAACAATTTTAAACCAAATTTTTTACACTTCATTCGAGCTCGGAAAGAGGCTCAACAAATTAATCCATAGTGGTTTTTGAATGGACAGGCATTCCCAAATTTCGAAACGTATTCAACAGCCTTGGTGCATGATATTAGGTGTAGAAAACAAACAAAGAAGTACCAGGCATGTGTGGGGGAGAAGAGATGGTTGCTTTGGGCGAAATCCAAAGGTAGCAGGAGAGTTGGATGCAGAGAACTTTGATTGGCGCCGAGATGTTGAAGTGAGCGACAGAGAGGGAGCGTTAGGCAAGCGAGGTTGAGAAGAGGAGGAGAAGGATCGGGATGTTGAGTACTGATCGAAGGGAGGAGAAGGAGGGTCCGATTTGAGGAAGCGTTCGCTGTTGTTTTGAGTGCCAGGTTGTGTCTTGCTAAATTAACCCCCGAAATTTGGTGGCTAGTCTGTTCGTCCATCCAAAATTTAACTTAAACGGAGGACTACCATGATAATAATTCAAGAGCCTGGACAAATATCAGTTATTTTATAGCGAGCGATTGATCCGAGGGATTAACACTGAGGGGCTCAATGCCCCATTTTCTGACGTCGATGGAGAGCGGAGAGAGAGACCCAAAAAAAAAAACAAGACGATAGATTCCAAGAAGAAGAAAAACACAAAAGAAAAGAAATCACTCGTGCGCCCGACTAAAACCCCATCAAGATTCGCTAGACAAGCAATAGAACGCCGTCGGAAGGCATCGGAGACAGTAAATTTCCTGCAAAAGGAATGGTTTGGGGAAGGAGTGGAAAGGGGGGGGGGTAAACAGCCGAGCGTGGCGAGAGCAAAGGGGTTCACAGAGGGGGTGGAAAATGGTCCGACTGCCGGGGCGGGGAATAGCGATGGCACGGGGGAGGGGAGCAGATTTCTGCAGTTGAAAGTATCCGATATTTTCGGACTATAATGGTCATCATCCATTAAAGCGGGCTCTTTCTCGTGAGGGCTCGAGTAGGTGGGACAGAGATCCGGGAAGGGAGAATAGGAGGATGGAGAGAGAAGAAGAAGAGTGAGAGAAGGGAGGGAGAAAAACTGATGCCATTTGTGGAGGTGTGACCGGGGTAGTACCCTAGAAGGGGCGAGTGAGGAAGGGGATTGGGAGGAACGGGGGTAAGAAGGGGAGAGAGAAAAAAATGAGACTCGACAAGCGGCCTCGATTCGCTCCCTATCAATGCTCCTTAAGGAGAATGATCGTGCCTGGAGAAAGAGGGGAGGGGCAGCCGTTGACAGGGAAAGATATGGGCGGGAAGATTTTCACGCCGGGCTTTGATGGAAAAAATAGCAAACGGGAGGAGAGGAGGAACAATGCTGGATAAAGAGGGTCGTAGGTTGGATAGGGATGGGAAGAAAAAAAGGCAGGGAAAAAAGCTAAGAGGCAGTACGTACTAATAAAAGAAAAAGTAGGAGAGGATTCTTCATTATTGAGCCAAAGAAGGGAGAGGAAGGACGGAATGGAGAGAAGGGCGTGCGATTTTGAAGCTTGTTCTCATTCCGTGGTGCCGGAATTCTCCAACGAATTTTTTCACGGGACGAATTGAAAGGAGTTATACACACTGCGAGCACGGGCTGGGAGGAAGGGAAAGATGACGGGGAAGCGGAGTTGTGCTTTGAAAAAGGGATAAGGGACGGAAAGGGAACGGAAAGAATTGAGAGGAGTGGAGGAGAGCTGGACGAAAAACCGAAAGGAAATAATTGAGTTTGCCCGTTGGAAATGAGGAGAGGGGGGTGAATGGGAGGCAGAGGGGGTGCTGAAGGGAGGGAGGAAGGAAGGAGGGGTGCGGATGAGGAGGAGGGGATTATTTGGAGGAAGGAGAAGGGATGAAGATTGAGCCGTTAAAAATACAGAGGGGAGGAGTGAGGGAGGGAATGACTTATAAAGATGAATGCCTCGTGAAAAAAGAAGGGCGCCTCCATTGGATGAAAACGTGCATAATTCACATTCAAATTGTTTCCAACGTATCCCGCGGCCAGACGTATGCGCGCCTTTCTCTCGCTCATTCCCCGTGACTCCCTCCCAAACCCGCCGGAACCCTTTAAAATCCCTTCCTCCTCATCCCTACTCCACCGACCCTTCCCCGGCCGATCCTTCATTGCCAATCAAAACAGTTTTATTTACATTTATGGCGCCATCAGCTGGGCAAAAGATTCCTCGCCCGCCGCCCGTCTCATCTTTGTGGAAAAAAACCCTTTTCTCTCCCTCCCTCTCTCTTTCTGTCACTCGATCTCCGTTTCGCTTCCAATTTCCATTTGAATTCCGCGTGCATCGCGCTCACGGATACATGCCCGGGAATCGGTAAATATTTTAATACTTTATTGCCTCATGAATGGTTTAAAATATAAACGAATGTGTACTTTTGCGTGTGTACTCATACATGCATACAATTAAATACCCGGTGGACGGTAAATGTTTCTGGATGCACAAAATAATTAAAGGTGTTTCGGACAAACGAGAATGATCATATATATATATATATATATATATATATATATATATATATATATATATATATATATACCATGAAATATAACGTATACATTTTTACGACCCCGTTGCGTCTGGGCTACGACTAAGCCATGTTGGCGGAAAACGAACATAAAAAATTTTTAAAACAGAAATGCTATCTATCCGATAAAATTCAGCGGTAGAATTAATAGTGGACAAGTAATGACAGCATTTCAATTCCATTTGTGATAAGTTCGTAATAGTTTCGTCGTACACAGAATAACGTATTACGATTATACTTATAATACAATACTTATAATATATAATATAATATGATAATATACCTGTAATACTCGTATTCTGTACAAAACTATGCTCGTACAATATACCCAATTCCTGAGGTACACTGGAATGAGACAAAAGACTGATGGGCAAGTTATAATATATAATCAGTTATTCGACGAAATATCATTTAATATTGTTGCATGAGATCACTAAATTTCAGCGGTATAATAGCTAATTAATCGCAGAAGAATTATTTATACGCATACAAGGAAACGAATAGGTTGGAAGCATAAGGATGAAAATGCGCAAACCGCTGCACCTATTCTTGAAGATAATAAAACGAGGGAATAAAAGAATGGAAATACAGCGATTATGTGAAATGTAAAAGACAGGCAATGTGTGAGGGAAATGACAATCGAAGAAATGAAGAGACGAGCCACGTAAGAAGAGGAAAGACTCGAGTGAAGACCTACAGCAAAACAAAACTTCAGACTGCTAATTGTGGCTTAATGATGGCTTTTAATCACTCGAAAATCGTACAGCGAAATTACATTACTCAATGTTGCGGCTTGAGATTACGATAAAAATAAGTGTAAATTTACCAGAGAATTTGTTTTGAAAGCAAGGCTCCACTAAACAGCAGGTGAAGAAACCTCGAAAGCTCTAGAGAAGACGCTTTCCACGTGATTCTCCCTCGAAGTCATCTTTTCAATGCCCAAGGCGAAGACAAATGGAAAGGGGATCAGAACCAAATATCAAAGAGAGACTGACTGATGGGCGAGGTGAGTCCTCAAGTCATAATCATGGCGACGAATCATTATCGGTGGGATCATCGAACTGTGGATCATTTCCGAAGAATTTTTCAAGAAGAGAACGGAATTTATGGCATACGTTGAAATTTAAATAAAAGAATAAAGAAAGCTGTTCAACTCGCGTTGACATAGCACTAGAACACGTCTCCATACTTCCGCTTCTCAAAATACACTAGATGAATATAACGACCTCAAACCTGCGCATGCGTGTTGAGGGGAATGTTACTTCCACATGCCACCAGGATTGCTCCTGAAGGTCATTTTTTTCGTGGTCTGCAAGCAGGGGTGCATTAGTTTTCAGCCTACCCTCGTATAATATGGATCGTAGTGTTTGACAGTTTTGAAACTTGGAGGTAGAGAAAAGAGGATGAACGTAGATTGGAGACTTTTGAGATGAGGGGGCGGAGGAAAATGAATGAAGTGAAATAGGCAGAAAGGGAAACCAGTGAAGAAGCTCTAGGAATGGTGGGAGAGGAGAAAGGCTAGCTGAGGTAAGATGGAGAGATGAGGCAAGCAAAATAGATGCGGGGCAGGCTGAATGACAATCGACTGTTACAGACTATTGAGGAATACGTATTAAGAGGACGGAGAGTAGGTAGGAAAAGAGCGCGGAATAGAGGGAGTCAGGAGACGTGTGGATTTTGAAGAAGGGTTCGTTGCAATGCAGGTCTTTTAGAATATATATTTAGTTTCGCGTGTTGTATGGCCCAGTAAAGCTTAGCCACGGGATGAAACTCAAACCTACTTTCACCAGTAGAACACTCTTAGTAATAATACGTATGTGTACATTATGTTTTGAGGTATTCACGACGTGTGTGACAAAAATATTCCAGAGGACGGAATTCGAGCGAACGCGGCAGTGTCGAGAAGTAATGAGAAACAGGGAGGAAGAGCAGTCAGCAAACGCGATCGCGGCGATCAAGAACGATGACGTCGATTCAGATTGAAGAACCAGCTCCGGCGGTCCAAACTGTGTTTGATGATTTCGAAGACGGGGTTGGGGGTGGTAAAGCGATGGGAAGGGTGGCGGGGGAGGGGGCCTCGTTGCCGAGGACAGACACCCACAAATCGGAGAGTGCACCGCCCCGAAATGCGTGCCCGGAAGGCGAAGGCGACGTGGCGGATTGGCGCGGGGTGCGGAAAAAGTGGTATCGCCATTGCTAGCGTGAGGAGATTCACGCACTCGTTCCCGATGCCCAGAAAAAGGTACCGCCCTCGAGGACGGGAGCGGAGGGGGAGAGGGGGAGGTGGGGCGGGAGGGGGGAATATTCGTACACGCGCGAGTATGAGAAGGGGGATGAGTGGGGTGGTGGGTTGGGAGAGACCGTGGGGAAGGCCACCGTTTAACAGCCATGGCCAGAAATATCCACGATCGGTGGAACGAGGTTTTTGGAGAATGGGGTGGGGAGGCGCAGGTTGGGGGAGGGGGGGATCCAAAAGGGAACATATGGGGAGAAAGGAGAGAGAGAAAGAGAGAGAGAGAATGTGAAGGAGGCGGGAGGAGGACGGGACGAACGGATTGAACCATACGTGAAAAACAAGGGACATCTCTATGCCGCGAGCCAGAATGAAGACAGCAAAAGGTTCAGTGATAAATAATTATTGAAAATAAAATTTCAGAAAAATTGAGAATCACACCGTGGTACATTCTGCAAAGCTGTGCAATTGTGCCTGTAAAATATACACGCGACATAATTTTTTTAACTGAAAAAAAAAGAACATCTGTCATCACCATCAATACAGTCATCGAAAATAAGTTAAATGAGTACGAAGAGATGTGGGCATCCATACGTCAGTTGGTCAACTTCATATTCTTGAAGTTGATATGCTTAAAATTCTTCCAACACCCTGTCTAACGTCTACGTACGAGATTTGTTTTAAATTTTTAGAAATTCGTTCCCTCGACTTACGCGTTTGAAATTAAACCCAGCACTTTTTTCATGAATTCAAAATGTTGTGCGATTATTTTCTTTCGTTCTTACTTCTGGTTCGTTTTTACAATTCGATATTCTAACTTATTAACGCTCACAATTAATTCCGCGGTATTTAAAACCAAACCCAAAAACACAGCATATTTATATGCAATCACGCACACAACACGAGGAAAGATGATTACCGAAGATACCAATATTTCTGTCTTCTTCTAATCCAAGTTATTTTCAAAACTGCTGCTTCATACTTAACCCAAAATAAAAATGAGCCTAGTTCATGAGACACGTCTTTAAAGTAAAAAATGGACGAAAGTCAATTTTTTAAGTATTTAACCAGGCACTTTCCATGAAGATTCACGCAATATAATTGCCGTTACGGATTATGATTTTTAAATACTCCAAAGATTTAGAATATCAATGATCTCTTCTACAGACCTATGTAGCGGCATTGGGGAGTTCAGTTCGGTGAAAAGTCGAGTAAAGTCAAAGGAAATGAGATTCGAACGAGAAGTAGAAATCATCCGAATCGGCGGGTAAGAGGACGGATACAAACCGTCTTCGGAGGTGTCGGAGGGAGGAGGTGGGGGAGGGAGGGGGTGGGGGTGGGAGGAGGGCGGGGAAGGAAAGCACCGATGACTAGTTCTGGCCGAGTATAACCGCGCCCACGCAGAGAAACACACTCAGAGGAATGGGGTGTGAGAGATAAGGTACAAAATGGAACGTGGCAAAAAACACACGAGCCGAGAACGCACGAGAGAAGAGAAATGGAGAAATATCGAGGCGGTCACACTCAGCTTACCGAGGTGGACAAAAGACAAATGAAAGGGCGCGTGAAAAGGGCGAAGGACGTATAAACGTGAAGGACGGGCAGCAGATAGAGAGGGCAAGGGTGAAGGGTGGAAAGGCGGACAGGTCGGGGGGCTAACGAGTGTGGGAGAGGGGGTGGGAGGGAGGGAGTAAGAGGGGAAGGAAAGGGGGGTGGGTGGGAAGGGAAACATTTTGAAAAACATTCCCTCTTCTCCCCAATTCTTATCCGCAAAGAAAAACTCAACACTTTGGTATTACATAAGGTAACGAGCGCTATCTTCATTAAAAATGTGGTCGGTCAACCATTACTTACAACACTCTCTTTTCGCGTATTCAAATATCCGCTTTCGTTTCAATATGATGTAATTCGTGCACGCAATTGAATCGCCTTTACTATTTCATCAGTCTAAAATTTCTATTTATATTCCATACGCTCAATTAGTCACATCTTCACTCACAAGTGAACCGTTTTAATTTCTAAGTTCAAAACGGGAGAGTCATTCAGTTTAATGATGTGTATATTAAAGAGTTTAACCAATGTGTTGAGCAAACAGTGTAAAATACTACTTTAAAATTTAAGTTGCCTAAAATAAGTCGTCAATTTAGACCTATTTTTTTGCTGTTTGTTTGAAAGTGCAGCAGAACATTCGGCGACACTCAGAGACATTCGCGAAGACATTATCTTCCGCTGGGTCGGTTTGCGATTCTCTCGATCGAAAATCTTCCTTCCCCCGTTGGCAAAGTGACTCCTTCATTTAAAATAACCCGTATGTTGATTTAAATTTCATCAACAACAACTGACGCCTGTTAAAATACGAAAGAGGAATAAATCAGACGGTGGGAGATCAGCAAGGAATCCCGCTGAAGTACTCACCCGATCGGAGTAAGCCGTGTCCTGGGAGTCCAATCCCTGCCCATCGCTCACATTTGCTATCTTTTAAATTCTAATTATCTTAAATTTCTGCGGAAACCAGAATTTCAACAACTAAGTGTGTCATTTATATGGCTTCTTCAAAAATTAAAGTCACGACTCACGACGGAGTCGTGAAAAGCAAGCTGCGGCCTTTATGATGATAAGAAAATGAAATGTTTTATAATGAATCAACTGAATATGCTATTACATGTAGTTAATTCCTAATTTAATCATAAATCTACGAAATCTGACGTGCATATTATCCCTCTATGATGATGCCTCGTGAGCATTAATGATGTGTCGTAATTTCCTTCAGAGAAAGCAAGCTGGGGAATTAAAATGGGTCGAGGAAGGAGGCATAAAGCGAAATGGGATAAGGAGGAACGAGAAAGAGGGAGGAAGACAGAGAGGAGAGGGATGGGATGTGCGGAAAAAATATATCTTTGAGGGAGGGGGGATATGGCGTCGGGGAGGGGTCGGAGGAAGGGCGTGGGAGGAAGGGCGGAGGGGGGAAGAGGGAGACTCGTGGGCAGGGATTGGAATTCGGAGCGGAGAGGGTGTGAGGAGGTGAATACTTGCCAAGACATCCGAGCAGAAAGTGGACTGGTGTCATGGACAGAGGGAAGAAGCGGGGGGGAAAAGGGAGTTAGGGCGGAGGGGGGCTGGAGTTAGGGGGTGGTGCCCTCGCGTGTGATGAGGAGACGGGGATAATTACGTAGGATTTTTCGAGTTTTGGTTAACCCTGAGGACAGTCGAGAACAGATGGTCCACTGGATAAACATATTAAAATACACATATTCATAGAGCCGAAGAAGAAGATACTACGCGAGGAGAAAAGCTCGATGCTCCGCCTCCTCTTTCCTCCGCGAAGAAATTTATTTCCCCCGCATCGCACCCCCAAGTGTCGTTTTTGGAAGGAGTACGGGCTATTACGCGACGCGCCATGCTCTTAATAGGCTATTAAGAGAGGAACCGGCGACATTAGGGGGGGGGGGGCAGCTCTATTGCGAAAGCCAGAAACGTAGAAGCGGGCCCCTGAGGTTAGCGCTGCCCTCTCCCGCCGACACTAACGTGCTGGGTGTGGCCGAATAGTAAGTAAGCCTTCCTCGTGGTAAATATCACGTGGATGCGAGACATTTTCCTCGGTTGATGCATGTCAAGGGCCTGCAGTATCCGGTTCCCCGCTAGAGAGCTCACGCCAATGGGTATCAGCTATTGCATTACGTGTGGATGCCCTAGAAATGGGCGTGCTTAATTTTTAACGTCCTATTGCCGGCCCGGCGTCGCACAGTTGGAAGTAACGCGCGCAAGGAAAACAGGAGAGGGAATGAAGTCTAGGCGCAAGTTCACTTTTTTTAAAGAGGAGATAACAGACCCTGTCGGCATTTCGGAGTGAAAATTTAAAAAAAACTCAGAGGTTAAAGTTTTTTCTCCCGCGGCGGTTGTCAGTAGACTTTCTTCTCATTTTTAGGATCTTCACCGCTTATGTTCACGTACATTGTAGACAACAGTTTTGTTAGATTTCCGACCAAGCGTCTTCAGGTGTCGGATTGATGTTCAGTCTAAAAGATTTTCATTCCGCTGTCGCTACAATTACTACAAATGGTCCACTTGCTGAAATAGGGATATAGTATTAAATGGAAATATAAAAAAAAGTCTGTTAAGTGTATCTCCTCCTTCAAGCCAATTGATATCGAAGTATTCATAGGAAATGGCGTAAAAAGAACCACATTCATCTTCCTCCGCGTTTGAATTGATTGTCATAAATACTCCTGCCCATTTCATTATGTCGAGTAAAATTTTAGGAGATAGAAATGATTTAAAATAGCACAAGTTTTAATGCACTGTAAGTAAATCACAGAGTAATGCCTCTCTCTATGATGAAAACTTAACACTTAATATTTTTTAATCAAATCGACTAAAAATACATAGTTTGTATTACTATTTGCACTGCTGCAAATGGTCCACTAGCTGAAATAAGGACATGTTAAATTCAGTTGATGAAAAAATAGAGACGGCACTCAATCAAAAGCATTTGTTTCTGCAATGTGGGGTAAATAATGCTCGTGTCGGGCGTCAAAAAACACTCTCTCGCGGAGCTGAATCCGCCTAGATAACATGTCTACCGAACCCACGTCAAAAAATAAGGCTGTCGAACAAGTGCTCCCTGAATTAGTAACCGAAACCGATTCCACAAGAGAAGAGATGGATGGAAAATAAGTCGCAGATGGGAGAGGAGTGAGCGATATATAGACACTCGGAATCTAAAACTCGGGAAAAAAAGAGCAGCGGCCGTGCGAATTCATTCCCGCATCCGCGGATTAAGTCTACGCAGAGGATTTCAAAGGGGAGGAGAGTTTCCACGTTTAAGGCGCTAGAAGATGAAAAGAAGATCCTTGGCAAACTTGAAGTGGGAGAAAAAGAATACATATATAAATATGTATATATATATGTATATATATATATATATATATATGTATATATATGCCGCGAATATCATGCGCATCAGACCGCCCTCAACCACCCGTTCATTCGTTTTTATTTTCTCCTTTTTTATTTGAAAGGTGCGCCGGCGGCGGTATAAATAGGAAGCGGGATCGCGGTACGTGATATTCCTGCCATTCCATATTTGCGCCTCCTTAAAGTCGGATCTCACGCCCTGCGACCGCCCCCGCGGCTGCTCACATTCGGGGAGCGACGGGTCCATTAAAAGTCCGGAGAATGCGGTGGTAGCACCGCGATGCACTGGGACCGCCAAAGGGAAACGGATGGAGGGGGAACCTACATCCTTACGACGTCTCTTAATCTACCACTTCGTCATTTAAAGCTTAATTCCTTTCGGCTGCTGCAAAAAAAAGCCACAGGCGAGAACTGAACACTGTAAAAATCAACGTCTTTATCCAGGACTCGAACTCAGATCTTTAGGTTTCCGACCGAGTGCTTCAGCTGGCTCATCCTTTCCCCGAGTGAAACCATGAAAAGCTGGTCATGTCTTGCAACCGCACCTGATTATCTTTTTAATTTACAAAATACCCTACAAGCTACCGCTAAGACGTGTGGCAGGGGGTGATTACACAGCAGACTAATTTAAACCCTAAACTTCTTTCCCCTAGTGATAGAGTCGAGTAGAAAGGAAGTTAAGCTCTTTCATTCCTGTGTGAAGGACTTCCAAAAGGTTCCACCTGGTACATCTAAATTTTTCTAGCAAATTAGCTTGAACATAATTAATTTCTCTACAAAAATAACGCATAACGAACGTTTTGAAGTATATGTAAGGGCTGCTGCAACTTCTTACATTTTGACCTTAAAGTTATGCATGCCTTCAATGAAAAAATTTGTCTTGACTTTCTCCGGAGAGAAAACAGTCAAGTTTAAACCATCTATATGTTCTCTTCTGCTCCGTCATTTTCTAAAGCTTTCAAAGGAAGAAGATGATCTGAAGAATTACGCCACGCAATAGGTCACTGAATATTCGCGTTTGTGCGCGTTACGCCACAGTCTGCCTGGTTAGAGTCAACTGTTTAACGCATAGGTGTCAACCTTTGGCTTCAAATCCTGGTTAAGGCGATTGATTACGCATTACACTTTCAAATTCTCACCATTGTGTACAAGACAATGGGTGACTCCTCTTTATGTTCTCGCTGCGCTGTCCTCCCGCACCGTCTGCGAGTACTCTTCCGTAACGGGAAAGGCAATGCAAGTAATATTTAAAACGATAATACACGTTATAGGAAAATAATATATGTATACTATTACTTGAAAGTGAAAGGACAAAGTTTTTACCTAAAGACTTGATTTATTCAATTTACGTTCACTCAACATTTTTTTCGGGCTATGGTAAGAATTCATTAACTTTAAGTATATATCTACTTTCAACGGAGATTCCCGAAAAGACTGACTCGACGGGAGAATCAAACTATAATCAGGTGTACTTAGTAGAATAATACTACGAAAGTAAGACAAAGCCCGTCAAACGAACGGAAAATAACTTTGCGGCCTACATTCTTTCATTCAGGGAATAATTAAGATTGATTCCATCCATCCATTAACCCCTAATCCTCACCACAACACCTATTATTCGATGCACGGAAGGTAAAATCTACCATGATGATGCCGAAGAATCATCCGGTACAAATAGTAATGTATATGTTGAACACAATGGACATCAAAGCCATTAAGTGTCAACAACCTCATTCGTGTAATCCCCGCAGAGTACTAGCAAAAGCAGTGACTTAAACTCTAAAAATTATGCCGTGATTTATGACCACGTCGTTTGGCGCAAATGAGGCATCAATGGATGCACGCTGTGAAATTCGGACCATTCGAGCTGCACTGACGATTAGCACGACGCCATGCACGCATGAAAAAAACTACGTAAAACTTTGCCGCGAAAGTATCTTAAAAATGCAAGACAGGGAGCCAGCCGTGTTGGCTGCAACTTCCCCGGGAGTGAGGGAAAAGCAAAGAAAACAATCTCTTCCCAGAAGATCCAGGTTGAAAGCTTATTTACGCGCGAGGGATTCGCAGGCGGGGAGAATTTCGGGGATAAAATATGGTCTCATCATGCACGTGTTATTAAGCACCGGAGGGCGCCACGAGGCGCCATCTCGAACTAGAGCCGGGTGGAGATGCAGCGAGAGTCAGAGACGCGGCTTATGCGAAATTCCAGGAAGAGATTGAACCGTGGTACGTATTAAAGAGCCAGAAGTGTCGAAAAAGCACGCTGCCGTGACAAAACAACTGTCCCGCGGGAGGAGACGCGCACCAAATGAACGGAGCGAATGGGAATAACTTCCTTTGAATTTCCAGAGTTAGATCTCGTTTCGCCGTACGAGTTAAAAGCCCGTATTTCCGGATTCGTTTAATTTCTATCCGACCACGACATTTTTAACTCGACTAAGAGAAGAGGGAAGGAAGTCTTTTTGTGGAATGAGCAATTGGAGTGCTTTTCAAGGGTTCGGAAGAATGCAAATTAATTGGAATCCCTTCGAAGTATTCCATAAGTTCCTGAAAAAAAATCGCAAATGAATGGTCTCATTTCTTAACTTATTTTATGTTACATTATGCATATCTAGGGAGCTAAGCAATATATCAATTGAAAACATGCGCTGGACTCATATACATACTTATCGTATTCAGGTCTCGGGATCAGTTTTCGCGAACTATTTTCATCATATTTTGCTGAAAATTTCTGTTTTCTCATTTGTGCATAAAAGATCGTCATCTTGTATTCAATCAACACAGTCGACGTCAACTGATTAAGTAAAGTTGATATTTTTTCACACAAAAAAACTTTATTATAATGCTATTAATTTTTCGACCCATAGGCGACGTCATACGTCTGATCATGTACATTATGTCGCATAGTAAACCGGTAGTATTATAAGAAGAATTTTTCTGTGAAAAAATATCCAAATAACCGAGATGAAATCTCCTGCAATGTTCTACTTAACATAAAAAAATACCAAGTTTATTTGTTCAGTGATCGATGTTAACTGTTGAATGAGATTTCCCATACAGTTTTTAAACAAAATTATTTCCAGGAAAAAGACTGAAATACATTCTTTTCTAACCGAAATATCCATTAGAAGGAATCTGTTGCCTACATTTTATTAAACATGAGCCGATAAAATTTGGTAAGTAAACATATTATATCTTTCGAAATTAAAATCACAAGCATAACACGGTTAAAAGTAGCTAATCCGAGTTTGTCGATTAATAAAAATTCGCAAATATGATTCTTGTTGTGACGAACGCGTTCAAAATGTAGAGCCAGGGAACGATGACACGTAGACGCGTCTTTCAAGTGCCTTTTTGGCCGCGGCAACGGCAGTTTTACGGGCCTTCAGCCCCGAGACTAATGCGCGTAACGTATGAGAACCGCTCTCGCTCCTTTATGAGCAAGGCGGAGCCGAAGAATTTTCTTGAGTGCAGCTGCAATTCTAAACTTAGAATACGCACATCAATTTGCGCTGGTCCTATCTCGTTAAGGTCTCGGTCCGCGTAGCAGATTACCAGCTTCTATCATAAGACATCTAAACCATCCGTATTGATAGGCCATTCTATAGTTAGCACAAACGGGAAGTGGGGGGTTGGTCTTTCACATTACTCTCGCCACAACGTCCCACTTGCTTGCTGTCCCAGGAATCCTCATCAAAGGCCTTTTAAAACTGTGTAACCCAAAGCCTAATAATTTCTGAGTCGACATTAATGCCGGCCTCTCAAGAGAGAGAAACGACGCCTATGTATGAAGAGAGCCCAGTTGAGCACGCAATTTTCCTCAATTAAGCAGACATCTGACCACAGAAAACGTAAGACTAGTGCCATGCTCTGCTAGAACGCTGAAAGCTGTAATGAATAAATAGAAACATACACTTATAAAATGCAGCACATAGTCACTAAATGGGCGAAAGACTATCGAGAGATTTTCAATTTGTTCCCGTAAGATACGAGCGGCAAGAACAAAAAATCTGCAGCAAGTAACACGCACTTTCGTAAAAATCAATATTTTAAATAACTTTCCCCTTTCCATCCCTTAGAGGATACCGTATAAACTTTTAGCCTCTTACATCACTGGAGTACGCTAGACTAAAGACAAAACATTTTGGTTTTCGTGTGTATAAACAGCTCTTTACCGGCATTACATTTGGTTTTACGTACTCCTAGTATATCTTTATCTATTAATGAGTGTTCTGTGAATTACCTTCATCCATGAGCAACGCATATCGACCGAAATGAATTGATGACAGTGAACTATTTATTTTGTTGATGGGAGCGCGGTCATTGTAAACGACTGAGATATTTGAGCTAAGTGAATTGATGGTAGAGTCATCGGAAGGGCTAAAATAATGAGGGGTGTCCATGCAGAGGACGAGACCAACGCTTCCGCATTATCAAAAGTACGTAGCTTTCTGCATGACCCGAAAAAAATGACTCAACGCGACATCCTAAGGAAGTTCAACCAACGTACGCAGAAGACAACGACCTTCCGTGACGGGCTCGATGCTAATGAAGCAATGGGAGCGAGAAAGCAATTTGGAGTCCTCTAAGCAGCGAATCATGAATCGACACTTTGGTCTGCTTTGTGTGTCATTAGCAACGCAACATCTATCTCATTTATTTTGTGGTAATTAGCAAGCAAAAATGCACCAGAAAAGATCCTCAAATACTACTATAAAACTTCTAATTAGTTTTATATTATACGCTGTCTTATTTGTCACATTCAAATTTCTACTACTAAGAAAACAATTTAAGTGATACATTAATCTATCCTGTTCCTGCCCTTTCCTCGTTTGCCTAACATTCTCCCCTCTATTACCGTCTTCAACATCCCACTGCCGCTGAATACGCCTTTGGCTTAAGCGCAACAATTCTATTGTGGAGAGAAGATGTGACTGCTGGTTGACGCTTTAAAAATAAAAAATCTGTTCATCATTTTGCATTGAAGTTATAATTGTGCAATTGAACAATAGAACCGAACGAATCACTATATCCATTTTATGTAATTATGAGATTCTATACAATATAATTTTCAACAAAATTCAAAACATTGTTTCAATATCTACATATCTAGGGCATCGTTTTTTTCCTTGCGATGAAAGAAATAAAATTGACTACGATTCTATTTTGTCGAAGATATAGCACAAATATACTACTCAATTCAAAACGATGCCCACATATCCAAATCGCATTTCTACTAAAATCATTTATCAGCACTAATGATAAATATATCATAGCCAACCATCACGAAAGCAGACGCCGCGAGCTCCCGAAGCCATTCGGACGGCGCAAAAAAACACTGCGAGGAATTAATCATCATCAGGATTAATTGAAAATGACTAGCGGGAGTCGGGTGGGAAGACGCGAGGATCCAGAGCAAAAAATACACTTTCATTGTGTCCCCAGTGACATAGGGAAGCGCAAACACGTTGTAGGACGACAACGGCTTCAAAAGGAAGCACATGGGGGTAAAAGGCAACTCAGGGAACACCTTAATTATGCACGATCCAACCTCCACCGCCTTCAACACTAAGAACTCATATGTATTCATATCCAACATGTACGTTATCGCAATTGCCTGAAATAATGAATCGAAAACCTAGAGAGAATTAAGTTATCCGTTCCGCCATGAATAGAAGGACTTGAAATCCAACACAAGATCTTTCGTGTTAATGCTACCTGACATTTTGTGTATTCTCCGAAAGTCTTGACAAAGAAATTCACTTCATCAAACCTAGAAGTTAGATATAAATTCGCACAGGATAACTACTCGAACTAACTTGTTGACTAAAATAAACAAATGTTAAACATTCCAGCGTTAAGAAAAAGACGCCAGGTACAAGTAGCTGAACACAAAATATTTTTGAGTCTTCAAAAGAATAAATTAATTATGACAATTTTACGACCATGGGGAATCTGGATAAGGCGAAAAAGAGTTTATTAAAGAGATATGAACAGTAGAACTGGGTGTTGCAGAGTGCCAGAGTAAAGAGAAGGATGATTCAAACGATACTTGTGGACAGCAGTAAAGAAGCAATGGATAACTCGTTCAAATGAACAAGACAATGGTAGGCTGAAGAACAGGATGTTTTTTTTCTCGGCAGAAACAGCACGGAAGAAATTATATGATTTTCAGGTATTATATAATGTTTTTTTTATACCCTAGACCACTTCTCTTTCCTCAATTGTTGTTATTCGAGACCAATTCGTATAATGCTTCGCAACCATTTTCCCATCTCCTTCTTTGGCCACAGGATTCAAGAGAGATATGGTTCTAAAACCCAAAAATGATTAGACTAACCAATTTGAAGACCAGAGTATAAAATGTTTAGAAATCCGTAAACACCTCAAACCCCAACTCACCTCACGAAACATTTGCGTGCTTGGCCCGTTCCAAATTACACGCGAAACAATTCAAAACGCCTTCGTTTCCGTCCGCCGCCGCGTGTTGGAGGCGGGAGGAGCCAAAACGGGACCCAAACCCCCGCCCCCAACCCCACCCCGCTCGCCCCCGCCGTATTACACACACACGGCGGGTGCATTGTAATTGACGTCCGGAATAACAATTTTCGCCGCGATCCGAGGGGTGCGGTGTGGGAGGGTGGCAGCACACCCTCTGACGCACACTGACACGACACAACCGGCGGCGGCAGCGATGCTAATAGGGACGACGTCATAACTGTCCCTCCCCCCCCCTACTCCCGTCGAACGAACTTCTCCCAAACACACCTACCTTCTCAAGAAACGGGATTACAAATCCACTCACTTCCCATAATCTCTCGCGCGACCTGGAGCATTGGTTTCGCGCACGAGGAAAGCGAGCTCCCGTGGGACTCGAGCCCTCGTCCTCCGTGAGATGGATTCGCCTCCCTCCCCTCCCCTTCCCTCCATCCCCCTCTCTACACCGCCACTCAACCGACGCGTAAATTTATTCAGCTTTGACGGCTCGCCACACAAATTTGCGAAAACCCCTGCTACCTTACATGTATATGGCTCAAATAGCACACGAGCTTCCAGTTTTGCCTACTTCCACGGGGCTAAACGAGGCCGCCCCTTCGAAATGAAAACTCCCTCATGCACGCGTGAACTAAAAAAAATACCCCTCACGCACTTTTCACCCTTTTTTTCATTTTTTTAAATTTATTTTTTGCATTTCTGCGAGAGGGAGGGGAAATAACACGACGGGGTGGATATCGCCAGGTGCGGACAGGTCCGGGCCTCACTTAAATGAAGGGAAACGAAACGTAATGGCGTTAATGGGGGGAGGGGGCGTGGCTACGAGAAAAGCGTCCGTCTGTCTCTCGCACGCCGAGGAGGCAGGGAATATGTCGCAACCGTCCGCCGCTCTATATTCTGACTGGGAGATTTCATCGCCTCGCCGCACCTATCACCTGGGTGACAAAATGGCGGAAGCGGGGGGGGAGGAGGAGGTGGGGGGAAATGAGGTGGCCAACGAACACCGATCTCCGTTCTCTCAGCATTTGTTACGCGGGCCGAAGACAACGGCTGACCCAGAAACTATTTGAGACTCCTCCCCCCGCAGTGATTCCAACGCCTTTGGTCCAACCATAGGGATATCAGCTAACAAGTGAATGACACCATCACCCATTACGACGATTGTTAGAGAAAAAGGTTGGTTGCCTCATCCGCACAATCGCATTCAGAATTTAAGTTTGCTCACTTCTGAGTCATACCGGAGACAAGTAAAAACGTAATTTTAGATTAATTCACATCTTGGACTGGGATTCACCTAAATTGGCTTGTGATATTTCTCTCCTAAGAGGAAGAAAATTTATAAAAAATGCTGAAATATTAATTCATCCCTACCCGAAAGATAATTTATAAATATATATATATACATCCCTCTCATGGACTACAACCTTGTCGTGGTGGAAGGGCTTGTGTGTTCCGATGACCCCTAGAGCTGTGCTGGCGGGAGTAATAATAATTACTCCTGGAAGGGTCATCCATGCCAGATAGGTCGAAGGTTAGGAGCCAGACGAAAGGTAGTCCACGCAGCGTCTGTTCCTCAGTGAGGCGGCTGCAATGGCGTCTGACCCCAGTGGGGCGGCCATTAAGTGATGGTGTCACGTTAAAAACACTATTGAGGAAGGCAACGGGAAACCACCTCAATTAACTTTCCCAAGAAAATAATGATGGACGCAAAACAGAAATTGAGTCCTGGCAAATGCGGGACTCGGCCCAAGGGGCCGTGTGTCGTGCCCGGCAGCGGGGGAGGCAAGACTTCCGCGGTCGTCATCCCACGAAACCCTTGCAGGGAAGAAATAACAGCAGCAGGACAGAAGACGAAGAAGAAGACGAAAGTAGTTAGAATAGGAACCTGGAACGTCAGGACAATGTTGAGGAGAGGCAAATTTGAAAATATTAAGCGGGAGATTGAAAGAGGTAATATGGATGTTTTAGGTCTCTGCGAGGTGAGATGGAAGGATAGCGGGGATTACTGGAGTGACAATTATAGAGTGATATACAGCGGCGGGGACGAGAGCCAACGAGGGGTTGCCGTAATTTTAAATAAAGGGGTAGGAAGAAGCGTAGTCAACATAGAACAAGCAACTGATAGAATTTTACTCGTAGAGATTAAAGCAGAGCGGACGAACTTGGTTATTGTTCAGGTATACATGCCACCGAGCAATCACAAGGAGGAAGAAGTCGATAGGATGTACGATGAGTTGGAGGATATAATCGCGCGTGTTCCTGCAGGGAAACATTTGCTAGTGATGGGGGATTGGAATGCGACGGTAGGCGAAGGAAGAGAGGGTGGTGAGGTGGGGGACTATGGGTTAGGCACGAGGAATGAACGCGGGGAGAAAGCGATTGAATTCTGCAGGAGACAGGGGTTAGTCATCACCAACACATGGTTTAGACATCACAAAAGGCGAAGGTATACATGGAAAATGCCAGGTGACTCAGAAAGGTATCAGTTAGATTATACTATGGTTAGGCACAGGTTTAGGAACAGTGTGATAAATTCGCACAGTTTCCCAGGAGCGGATGCGGACTCTGACCACAATTTAGTTGTTATGAAATGCAACATCCGTTTCAAGAAGATAAGGAAAGGGCGGCGGGTTAGGAAATGGAATGTAGAAGCATTAAATGGATTAACGAGGAAGGAGTATCAGCAGGCTGTAGAGAAAATCATGGATGACGGTAAAGAGGTGAGTACAATCGAAGAAATATTGGAATGTATCAAGCAAGGGATATCGGAAGCAGCAAAAGACACTATAGGAACCGTTAAGGGGAAAAAAATAAGGAAACCATGGGTCACGGATGAGATGATTGCAAAGATGGATGAGAGAAGAAGATGGAAGAATGTAAACACAGAGTTAGGCAAAATGAAGTACAAAGAGTTAAACAATAAATTGAGAAGGGCCACAAATAAAGGAAAGGAAGAATGGTGGAAAACGCAATGCGAGGATATGGAAGGTTTACAGAAGAAGGGTGAAATTGGTGCTCTATACAGCAAGGTTAAGTTATTATCGGGAAGTAAGAAGACAAGATCTGTGCTAACAGTGAAAGATAAGTGGGGTAAGATAGTAGTTGAACCAGGAAAAATCCAAGAGAGATGGAAGGAATATATAGAAACACTGTATGGTAAAGAACTTAGGCCGACAGGGTTAGACATAGAAAAGGAACATGACGTAGAAGAAGATAGCTTAGGTCCGGGCATACTCGACGATGAAATAGAAAGGGCATTAAAGGAGATGAAAGCAAATAAGGCCGTGGGGGTGGACAATATTCCTGTAGAACTGTTGAAATGTTTAGGAAAATGCGGGAAGAAGGCCCTATATGGACTGATTCGTAGTATTTATGAAGAAGGAATCTGGCCGGAAAATTTGGTGAGATCGGTGTTAGTTCCTTTTCCAAAAAAGGCAAAGTCTATATCATGTGAGGATTACAGAACAATAAGTTTGATATCCCACGCAGCTAAAATTATTCTCAGGATCATCAACAAAAGGATAGAGAGTAAGGCAAATGATTACTTAGGGGATGATCAATTTGGGTTTAGGAAGGGAAGAGGTACGCGTGATGCCATTGCAGTAATGAGATCACTAATTGAGAGGAATGTACAATACAACCAGGACGTTTTTGCCTGTTTTGTAGATTTCGAAAAAGCGTTTGATAGAGTGAATTGGGAAAAATGAATGCGTGTATTGCAGAAAATAGGAATGGATTGGAGGGACAGGAGACTGATCCGCAACCTGTGCATGTCTCAGACTGCTCAGGCAGGGTTGCCCATTGTCACCGGTGCTGTTCAACGTATATGTGGAGGAAATGATTAAAGAGGCATGGGAAGAACTGGAGGTAGGAATGAAAGTCGGAGGGGAATTCGTAAAATCGGTTAGGTTTGCTGATGACCAAGCATTAGTTGTTCAGTCAGCCAAGGGGTTGTAGCATTGCTGAGTGAATTGGAGGTTCAGTGCGATAAATATGTGATAAGAATCAATATTAATAAAACAAAGGTTATGCGACTTTCCAGATAGAAAAAGGCTAAGCTAAATATTAAAATAGGCGGGGAAAAATAGAGCAGGTAGAACAGTTTACATATCTCGGAAGTGTTTTGGACCAATACGGTCAAAGTGGTAGGGACGTAAGGAGAAGAATTGCGCTAGACAAGGAGGCTTTCTCAAGGAGGAGGGAGTTGATGACGGGGACGTTGAGTAGGGATGTTAAGACAAGACTCGTAAAAACTCTGATATGGAGCGTAGCTATGTACGGCGCGGAAACGTGGTCACTGAAGCAGGAGGATAGACGTAGATTGGAGGTTTTTGAAATGTGGGTGTGGAGAAGAATGGAGAAGGTGAAATGGACCGAAAGGAAAACAATTGAGGAAGTACTAGAGATGGTGGGTGAGGAGAGGGGTTTGTTGGGAGAAATCGTATGGAGGCAGGAAAAATGGATGAAAGGCGTATTGAGCGGTAGTGGATTGTTGAAGAAGGTAATAGAGGGGAGAATGTTGGGCAAGCGAGGAAAGGGCAGAAACAGTATAGGGATGTTGGACGGGATAAAGGGAGGAAAGAAGTACACAGAGATGAAGAGGGACCTGATGTAGATTAGGTTGCTGGATTGGGTTTTTTTTGGAGATACAAAATATTTATTTGATAGTACCTCTCCTGTGTTCGTCCTCTATTTGTGTTTCTTTCCCATTTTCTTATATCTATTTCTATGTGAATAAATATTTGCTCGCCGTATGGCGGGGTTTAATGTATATATATACATACATACATACACCGAAGGTCGGTTTGGTAGGTGATGGTAGAGTTCACTCTGTGCTAAGCCCGATGGCGTTGGTGGAGATAAGGGGTGCCCAGAGGGACTTGCGCGAGAATCGAACCCGGGCCCTCCACTCAGTAAACTAACGCTCTACACCTGGACTTCTGGGCCCCCATATAAATTAAAGATGTTTGACGTTATTTTTCTAAATAGGTAAAAGTATTTTTATTCCAAACACTGGCATAGACAAACTATATTTACCTAGACAAGACTTTGTCTTGTCTAGGTCAAAGACAAACAAAGACATAAGACAAAGTCTTACCTAGTTAGACAAACTATATTTATATGAATTACATTATAAAATTATTGTGTTTATAGATTATACCTCAGGCGCACCGAATGCGCTAGAATGTTGGACACTGATTTGAATTTTAATAAACAAATGATTGAAATATATGGGCGTAGCCATTCTAACTGAAAACGTTGAAACAAAATGGCATAACATAATCCCTTCCCGGGCATTAGTATAAATTAGCGCAAGACAAGTGATAACACTGAAAATATTTCCCCATAAAAGACTCCCAGGCAAAAATATGGCACAGTTTTGCTTGAGGTAATTTTCAGGGAGAAAATTATGATGAAGGCTAACAATTCTATTTCTTAACTGAGAAAACGGGCAGCATTCCAAGGGGTGAGAATAATCTAATGAATCCATGTGCATATGGGATCACTAACTGTAAAACCATTGATGGGCATTCAGAAAAAATCCCAACACGCTGCAAAAATATTACCGAAATCCTCGCTGGTTATCTCGGGAAGAACACCCCGAGAAACGGGAAACTTAATCCTCTTATATTAAATTACACATCATCCTATATCAACTAATAATTCTCCGAGAATTTTTCCCAAAGAAAACACAACCTCGCCAGAATTAACAATACGGAAAACGCAAAAGATATCCCTAAATCTAATCATCCGGGGCCAATGCCAAGGATAATCTGGTTTGCTGTTTCTTGCGAACTCCGGGCGAGGGAGCTGGGGGCGAGGGGGTTGGGTGGGAATTTCCAGCCAAACTCCCAAGCGCCATACGCCGACGGAGAATATACGGCCAATACATCCCAACTTTAATTCCTTTAGTTCGGAGGGAGGGGCGGGGAGAAGGGAAGGGGATCTTTACATAACATTAGCGATAAATTCTCCACCTCAGGTAAGGTTAGAGACGGTAGGAGGGCTGAGAGGATGTTCTCGGAGGAGCAGCCCGGGTGGGTTGAGGAGGAAAGAGTTTGGCGGAAAGAAGAAGGAAGGGGGGGAAAGGAGGAGAAGGGTAGAAAAGCTAAGGGAGAAAAAAAAAGCAAACGGTGGGATGTTTCCCGGCTCAAAACTTCAATATCACGGCTGCTTGGGGAAAGTAGTGCCACTCCATTACGTTCTCTTGTAAAAATACAAGCTATTAATTCAGACCGATGGCGCGCGGGAGGAGGGAGGATGGGACGAGAAGGTCGCTTTTGGAGACACGGTTCTCGGGTGAGAGAGGGGTTCAAGGAGAAGTGAGTGCAGGGTTCGGGGAGGGGGTGTTAGAAAGATAGAGAGGGGTGGGAAGACAGTGGAAGAGGGCCGGGGTGAAGGAGAGGAAGGAAAGGAGGAAAGGTTTTTGGGCGGCCTACACTAATCGGAGTTTATTGCCGCAAAGTTTGACTTTAACTACTCTTCGGCGTGTGTGGGGTGGGGTGGACGGGAGGAAGGGTGGGGTGGAGGAACCGGGTACAGTCTGAGAATGGGGTGGGGTGAGAAAGAGAGAGGAAGGGAGAGGGGGCGAGTGTGTGTGGGAGGGGCCGAGGTAGAGATGGAGGCGAGTTTGGGAATGACTTGAGAGGGAACTGGCGGCGTAAGAGAGGTAACAAGTAAGGATGTGAGCGGGGGACGAGTGAGGGGGAGGCGGGGGGGGGCAAAGTTCAACGGAGAACGGGAGGGAAGGAGTAGAGAGGGCAGATGGATATGGTGGGGGTTCGAAAGAGGCAAGGAAAATGGTAGGAAGCGAAAAAGGAAGGGAAAGGGAGGTGAGCGATAAAGAGGGGAATTGGAAAAGGGAGGGAAGAGAAAAATACGTGAAGGGTTGTGTGGGGTGGGTCGAAAGAAGGAGAATGGAGGAGGCTTCCCCGAGTTTTCAGAGTGCGGTGAGAAAAGAAATTACCAACGTTGACGAAGAGTGGGATCAAAGTAATATGAAAGAAACCTGAATCAACACGGGAATATTTCCGAAGCAAGCAAGAAAGGGCTAAAAATGAAAAGTTGGACGCATTCCCACGTCGGCGGTGGTTGGGCCAAAGGGAATGTACAGTTGATGACAGCTTGGTGATGTGCAGAAGAACTCAAACTTCTAAAAATTTTAAGGGATTCTTGGATCAGAAAAAATATATACGTATTTGCAGTCTTTTTTAAATTTGGAGCCAAACTTTCCAGTCAATTTTCAAACACCGTAAGTCGTTCATATTTCAGCCACTGATTGAAAAAAGAACGAAATTCACCTTAAATCAATACCTTATTTCTCAATCATATCCGTAAAACCCCAATTACCGGATTAGTAAAACTAATCTGTAAGTTCTATTTTTCTTAATTACAGAAAAAAAAACAATTTTAGTAAACTGTGGAAAGTTAAAATAAAAATGCTTTGTTTCTATAAAACGAAACGATTCTATTAACAAATGTCTTACTTCATTGGTTTCATCAAGTTCCTTAACGCATATTGGGTTTTACATCTTCGAAATTAAACGAACTAATAAAATTAGAATCACTGAGTGCTACCGAAATGTTTTAAATCTTTTAATGAAGGTTTTACAATCAATCAACATTGTTACACGATATTTTTGACATGCAATAAATAATACAGTTACACTTAGTTCACGCTTTGTTTGGCCTAAAATCGACATATTTCTGGGAAGAAAAATCGAAGGGTAATATTTCCAGCCAGATTAAAAAAAGGAAGAAATTCGAATAAAGACGCGTGAGTAAGCGAACAAGTTAGGGAAAGGAAAATACAGGAATGAATCTTGGTCAAAGGAGGCGACATATGGGTGATCGGGAGGGAGAGAGGGCAATGCAAGGTGGGGGATAAAGAGGGCGGAGGGCGATAAAGAGACGAGGGGTGGGGAACTAAGGCGCGGTGGCCAACGTGAATGGAGGGAAGGAGCGAAAAAGACCGGAAAGAATGAGACTTTCGACGTCTTCAGACGTTTGGGAATATGGAACCGGGTAAGATTAAGGCCTCAAGCCACTGGAGAGCCAAAAAAAAGAAAAGAAAGAAGTGGGATATATAAGACTGGTGAGACGGATAAATAAAACCTTAGGAGAAAGAGAAGGATAGAAAGAGAAGAGAGAGGAGAAAAGATTCGTTTTTAGGATTTCTTCCTCATCAATTTGAATGGATCCTTTTTCCCCTATCTTTAGAGCGGTAGGGAAAAAGCATTGAAATCCCCTCAATTGGCTGCCTTACGTGGCCATACGTTAAAGGGTAAGTAAAGCATCGGGATCAAATATGCTTTTATATATATATGTATATATGCACGTCTCTTTCCTTTTCCCTACTCCTCTACGCATGCATATTGGGCGTGTTTCACTCCCCACTAGGCTACGCCTCGCGACTTGTGTGGTGGTGTAGTAGTTTCTGGGTGGGCCGCTAGGTGGCGTTCCTTGCGGTCTCAGGATTCTGGGGGTGGGCAGGGTGTGGTGGGAGGAAGAAGAGGGCAGAGGGGTGGGTGGGGAGGGGAGGAGAGGGGAATCGGTGGTACGCGGAGTTCCAACCACGCCCAGTCACACTCGCAGCAGTCCCTCGGCTTCCCCCTCTTCCACCCCCCAGCCACCCACCCTCTCCCTCTCTCTCTTCTCTCTCCCCCTCCCCTTACCCAACTCGCAGTTCCTGACCCCTCGTTTCTCCCTCCCCCCCCGCGAACCACCCCCCCCACCACCTTCTTTATTCCCACGAAAGTTCTACAACGACTCTCCCCACCGACTTCTCTTCCCGACTGTTACTCTCCTCTTCCCACCCCCCGCCCGCAACCACCCCTGGCCCTCTTCGACCACTCACACGCCGCTGTCCCAACTCCCCCATCACTCTCTTTAACGCCTAGCCTTCTTCCCACCCTTTCTCTCCTCCTTTCACTCTCATCCATTTTCCCGGAAAGGTGAAAAAGTAGTTCCCCGCGTCGGTTTCATTTCTCCTTCTCCTGCGCCGACCTCCTCCTTCCTCCTCCACCACCCCTACCACTCTCCTCAACCCCCTCTCTGCCCCTTCTCCGTCCCCAGAACCCCGACCATTCTCCTCACGACGCTAAAGCCTCGAACCGGGCGAGAGAAGATAGAGAGAGCGGAATGGTTGGAAAAGGATAGCATAAAAAAACGAAATGTTTTATATTAATGCCTATACGGATGCAAGCGGATCCGAAAGAGGATTAGACCGAGCCCGCGGTCGCCTTGTTGTTGTTTTGCTGCCGTTGTTGTGGGTGGTGGAACCGAAGTGCGTGTAGTCTGGAGGGGACTCCGGTTGAATTCGTACCCTTGCTAAGCCCTCGTGAATTTCTATTGTTTTTCCGAACGGAGTTTAAAAAAGAAAGAAAAATGTCAGCGGGGCCTGGCTATATCAACAGGGTCCAGGCGGGGTGAAAAAATGCACACCACGCAGCGCAATCCGGAATATCCGTCACCAGCTGTCAGAACCGGCGACCGCAGCCAAGGTCACAAAGATGGCTTGTCTTAGCTATGCAGGAATACTAAGATCAGATATCTTGGGGGAAAAATCGGTTAACGATTTCCAATGCGTTTTGATCGTAAAACTGAACGTGTTAATTCCTTTTGGTCACGAAAAGAAGACAATAAAAGAGGAAACCTTTCTATTGTTTCAGGCTCCACCTTGTGGAAGTTCATGCTCAATAAATGAAAAACACAATGCATATATCCAATCTAATAGAGAACAGTGGATTTACACATTGTGTTCTTAATTTAATGAGAAGAAAACTTATTGCACGATGAACAATCGAATTTTAAGATGAATAACTTGAGAGAAAATCGAATAACTACTTCTTAGCGAACAGACCGCAGCCAATGTTGGGGCGTCAAGCCACTAATTATATCTTTTGACGTTCCCTCGCTCTTAACCCCCCGACGGGAAATTAATGTGACGGGGAAATTTTGGTATCTGTAACATCGTTTTAAATAAAATTCGGTGAAAGGAAATGAAAAAGGAAATACTTCTTTTAAACTGCTACTTGCGACCGAACGTTAATGCCATATATTTTGGCGCTGCAATTTGAAAACTTGAAGTATCTTTCAATATGATCATGATCACTTTCAGAATAAATTAATGATTAATCCTCTTCACTTGGAACTCAAAATCTCATAAATACTCCTTTACAATTAAAAACGTACTACCCATAATTTATGAATATTCCTGTACCATAATTTTTTAATAGTTCTGTACATATTAGAAAAATGGAAGTTTAACAAATGAATTTTTAGTATTTGCCATAATATTACTCTTAGACAAAATCTGAAGTAACTTTTAGTGTTAAATTTATCGCTGAACATGAATTTACCACATGTAACCGACAAAAAGGTTTGGCAAGAAGGAGTTTACATAAGCCCACCAGAAGGCGAAATACGAACCATCAGATTATTGGAATATTCGCACGTGGTAAGATTACGAAAACATCCTGCGATTATTATTGCGTGCATGAAGTGTATGAATATCTTCATTCACTGCTGGTGTGACAGAAAGTCTGCTCTAAATTATACGACAAAGGATCCTTTTTTTATCAACGAAAGAACAAAAATGATATGCATTCATCGAGGACCGAGGACTTCATGCATATTTAAAATATTCCGAGCTATGGAGAGATACAAGAGCCATCCAAATTTCGTAAAAGAATAACTGAATATTGCGCGACACAATTTGAGCATGGAGATAATATGACGGTGCTTCAATTTACATTTACAAAATATAATACACGTTTATACGACAAAATGGAGTGACGAAAATTGAGCGTAAACCTATGAAAAGTGGTCAGCCAACACATTCGCATGAAAATCCTTTCCTTACATTTCACTCATTAAGCCCAGAGAACGGAGATATTTTGATTTTACAGGGGATATCAAAAAAATAATATACTCTATCAAGTATAAAATTCATAATGGTGATCATTAGAAAATCATGGGGCTGCAAAATGAATCACTCAAGGGTATTTTTATTTTTTCATCTTACTCATTGAATTATATATACATGTATATATATATATATATATATATATATATATTTATAGATCTATGTATATTGCTTTCAAATACGAGGTGATGATTCCCTTAAATGATACCTCGATGCGCATTTCACAGATTGATTGCAAGAACACCAGGATTTGATAGAATCAACATTTGCAGAACCAACGCTTCGGATTCGGTCTCTCCTGATGAATTCAATCCCATCGGAGTACTGAGAAAGACGCCTTCAATGTTTGCACACAGAGAATGGAAACAAAGAGGTAACTTGGGAAATTGAGTCAAGGCTCAAGACGGCTTTGCTGGATTTGAATGCTGTATCTAGACTACTATCGGCACGACGGAAATCACGCACCAAGCATTGCTTTTAAAATATTTAAGCTTCCCTTCGGCAGATTCCACAGAATTTAAAATGCGTTCAACTAAAATAGGTGGAAGGAAGAGATTTTCGATAAGAAACATTGGGAAAGACAAAAGTAATGGAAGGTCAAAATTCCGCTATTCTTCGTCGGTGCTTTTACACAACCGTCCCTAGAAAACCGATGTATGCAGTTGGATAAAATGTGTGAGGGTGATATGAAGAGCGAAGAATTCCGTCGAGGTCAAATTTAAAATATCTATAGAAATATGATTTCAACTATCAAACACGCACTCTTAAATTTTGCTGTGAAATTCTGGGGATACATCGCACATTACATAATTAACTTGCGACTCTGAACAAAACACAATCGAGCAGCCTACTCTACATCAGGTACCTCTTCATCTCTGTGTACTTCCTTCCTCCCTTCATCCCCGTCCGACATCCCTATCCTTTTTTGGCCTCTCCTCGTTTTCCCAACATTATCCCCTCTATTATCTTCTTCAACATTCTCCCCTCTATTACCTTCTTCAACATTCCACTACCGCTCAGTACGCCTTTCATCCACTTTTCCTGCCTCCATAGAATATCATCCAACAAACCCCTATCCTCACCCACCATCCCTAGTACTTCCTCATTTGTTTTCCTTTCGATCCATTTCACCTTCTCCATTCTTCTCCACACCCACATTTCAAAAGTATCCAATATACACCTATCCTCCTTCTTCAGGTGCCACGTTTCCGCGCCGTGCATAGCTATGCTCCGTAGCACATGGAACTATAATTAAAAAATAATAGTATAGTTAATGGCTTCGTTTCGCGGAATTTTTCCATCGCGAGAAAAAGAAGAGAAAGAATTGTGTAATTTCAAATTTTATACATTATCGCGTAATTTTCGGACATTGCACGATGGCCTAACGTCGATCGAGTAACAAATTTGTAGATCTGCAGTTTTCTCCTCCTGTTTTGAAGAATCACAGTATTGTAAAATTTAAGAAGAGGTTGGAGAGAAGAGCATGGGGATAATTCTCAAGCGAAATCTATCTTACAAAAATCCAATTTCTCACAAATAAAAAAGGACTGGAGATTAGGGATAGGCGGGTCGGATGGGATGGTATGAACATAGGAAAACCTTTTATTACCTTCTCTTTTTAAATCACCTAAAAATAAATAGAAAATGCGTGGTATGAGGGAGGCTAGACGTCAGAATGAAAGTAGTTGGTCAGAAGATTGAGTAGGTTACCATATATTTGCGGGTGACGGGGCTTTATTTATCCAGACAGTCAACGGAATGCAATCTTTGCTCAGCGCGGAGTAGAGTCAGTGTGATAGGTAAGGGGGAAAGCACACATGAAAATTCGTCATGCGGAGGCAGAAGTAATGGGTTTCTTAGGAAATAAGTTATAAATCGTATAGGAAGAGATAAATTAAGAATACGAAGAAAACGTCTTCGAAGATTTGGGGCGTGTTTTAGACGCAGTATTGGGAACAGTGGGCAGAGGGCTTGTTGACGATTTCCATTTCATTTCCATGCCAGTGAATTCATGTACGAAAAGTTTAGTATTTATTCATTAAACGAATCCCACGCATCAATGCAACTGGCGTGTTCGCATCGGGGAGAGGGCAAATTCAGAGCAGTGTTCCGCAAGCAACCCTTGTCCCAAGCACCAAGACGGGAATCTATTTCTTTCCACACTTTCCCAGCACCATCCCCTCAGAGTCGACACCCTTGGAAGTTCTTTCCACGTCCCCGCAACCACTGATTATTTCCCACGTAACCCCCCATTCCTCCGCCAACGGCACGTCGCCATCCCTCCCTTCACCCACGCCACGAGATTTATTTCCCCGCGCAACCCCCACCACCCCTTCCGCCAAATCCTTCCCTGGATGTCACCGGTATCGCAACCGGACACTTTTTTCCACCCTTCCCGCAACGGACGCACGCGCGCATATTCCCCCCATGAGGGCCACGCCCCTCTCCCGACCCCACCTACCCACGGTCCCCACTCCGCACGGATCCCCTACCTAAAACTACCCCGATCCATCTTCACGCACACACATACATGTCCACCTCCTAATTCTTACTTCCAACCACTAACCTCCTCAGCCTCACTCACACCTCGCTCCGTCCCCAAAAATCCCGCCTCTTGCCCGAGCCACCGCGGAACCATTTGTCATTTGAGGGACTCCTGTCCCCTCCCACGCCCTAAATCTC
Organism: Hetaerina titia; assembly: GCA_037158775.1. Lineage (NCBI taxonomy): Eukaryota > Metazoa > Arthropoda > Insecta > Odonata > Calopterygidae > Hetaerina > Hetaerina titia. The sequence goes on along the minus strand of CM073778.1, from coordinate 89,258,832 downwards.
TCTCCCAAGACCCCTCCCCTTGGCCACTCCCTTCTCCTCACCCCTGGGGGCCTACCCGCTCCGGCCATTGTCTTCCCGCCGAGCTCGACTCCTCTCTCGGCGGAGGCTCCCGCAGACAAAAAAAGGGTGCATTCTGGGTGGACTATGCTCTCGCGAATAAACCCACGAAAGTGCTTCCGAGTGGGTGAGGAGGATTGGTTGAGGAGGAGTGGGTGGGAATCGTTTGGCGATATAAAAATGAGAGGAGCGCTGCCTCCAGATCCACTCAATCACTCGGGGCTTTCTGAAAAAGTCAATCGAACACTCTGCCCCGAGACTCCCCCAAAGAAGCTCGTTTTGAAGGATATCGGAAATGCGTCGCGATCAATTAACGAGTTGACAAATTCAACATTTCATTGAGTGAATATTACTTAATCTATCCCGACAAATGAGCGGAGAAGTATGCTATTCAACTCTGCAAGTGCTGAGTGGTTGCTTCAATTAAGTTAGCTCATTAGATGCACTGGGTCTAGGCGCGTCAAAATGTGAAACTCCTATGCATGGAAAAGGGACGAAGGAATCCCGCGGGTGGAAGTGTGAACGGAGGGTCAGATTCGATTCCACACGACACTACTGGGCACCTTCAGCTACTGTGGGGCCGGCCTTCGGATCGCTGCGATTGCTATGCTAGGAGAAAGGTTTTCCTATAACTCCAAGCGGTGGCTTCAGCTGATAAACCTGCGAATACATTCACTTCATTGCTCATCATCATTCGTGCCAGCACGCATAGCCGTAAATGGACCATAATATGGCGATCAACAGAAAATTCTCCAAGCCTTAATAAATCTCTTATGGCTAAATTTGAAAGCAACAAGCTGGATGCTGTACTAGCAAATTGATTGACCTCTTAAGGCAAATTTTACAGTTGAATATCTCGCGAAAATTATTGCGGTGTATTCACTCTCCCTATCGTTCAATTGTAGCGTTTATGTGACCTTTTTTCCTTTTCCCCATTGAAAAGAAACAACTGCTTGGAGAGTGTTATACTTCATTAGAAGGAGGCGTGGGCGAACTGAAATTGTTTCGACTAGTAACAGATGCCGCAATACTGGAATCAAATTATGAAACAATTACCAAATAAACAGCATAAATTAAGCAGACAAGATAAACGTAAAATTAAATTTTGTAGCAATAAATTATGCGATAGACAGACATTTGTGATCACTTTTTATTGAACAGCCCTCGTGCTTGTCATTCGACGAATAAAAAAATTTACCTTGATTCAGAATTATCAACACCTTATATCATAAGGGTGTGACAATAATAATGTTTAATTGCATGCATCTGGCAAATATTTCAACATACTTCGTCAATATCACGATTTCTCCCTATAGCACTGTGAGACATATAAATGAAATATTCAATGGCTTCGGTTTCTTTTGGAATAAAACTAATGCATACAATTTCACCTTAAAAAGGGACGTCGTTATAAATGAACAGCTTGTCAAGAAATGAAGTAAATAAATATATGTCGCGCGTGTCAATGTAAAGTCTTGACCATTAGCCAAAGGAGAGAGCATTTCGCTAAGAGTGCCTCGGGCGTGGATACCGCGGCAAAAGGGCTTCCAGTCACTTGCATGCTTTCAGCCCACGCATCGTCAAACAGTCGCTTAGGTTATTAAAGAGAATCATCTTTTCCCCAAAGCGCACGCGCCAAATGCGCAACAGACTTAGAAGTATATCTTCCTGCACGTTCACATTTCTGTGTCTATTTCGGAGTCGGCCCCCTTAAAATTCTTACGCCTACGACTTTCCGCGGATGACGACAACCAGGGAAAAAATAAATAAATTGCGCCCCCCACGCGAAAAAAAAGCGTAGATGTCGGAGGGATGGATGCATTCCACGGAACGGGGCAGGCACCCCCATTCGCCGTACATCATTCTCAAAATGTTTATCCCGTGGAAAAACCGCTCTCTCTCTCACTCTCTCGTGACCCAGGCAATCTTCAGGATTCATGCACCGTCGGCGTCGAGGGAAGTCGCACAAATTCAGGCCGCAACTTACAATATCAAAGGATGGGAGAGTGTGCGGGAGGAAGGAGACGAGGTGGGGGGAGGGGTGGAGTCGGATGCTGAGACGCCTCCTGCATCCGCGCTGCTCCCCCGTTCCCCCTTAAGAGGTGGAGGCGGAGGAGTAGTGGCGGCTTGGCGGACCCGGGGAATGGTCGAAGATATTTGCGCCACACGCCGCTTTCCGGAGAGGGACAGAGAAGGGGTGGGTAAAACTTAAAAACGAGGAGGTGGGGGCGCTGTACCTTTCGGGAATGTCGTGGGAGGATGAGAGGGGAGTGGGGTGGGAGGGGTCAAATATGTTTACGTGCAACTGTGACGCGAAGGGAACGTAATGAGAAGGGCGTGCGTGGGTACGAGTGCGTGAGGGAACGTATGAGTTTATGGCCGCTGGTTTGGCGATGCTTAATCCTCCCTTTACTCACCCCCGCGCTCCACAAAACACCGCCGTACACGGCCACTCCGCTCCGGCCGCGTTTAATGCCTTTGGGCTTCGGCGGCGGAATTTGTGCAAATGACAGAATATTCGGAGGAAGAGGGAGAGGGAGAGGAGAAAAGAGAGGGAGGGAGAGGGGTGTCTTCCGGAAACATGATTTGCAAGCATCCGAACCGGAGGGGATGGAGAGAGAGAGAGGTGGGGTCTTATTAATAACAAACTTTTGTTGGCAAAGGGAAAGCCTGTTACGGCGACCGCGGTGTAATTCAAGCCGAGTATTTTGGGAGCTCGGCTTGTCACCTGAAAAGGTGCGAGGGCTTTATGATTATTTATAATGGCACCCCTTGCGCTGCATTTTAATATGCAATCACCTGGATGATTTCGGGAAGTAAGCGTAGCAGAATATCTATAATCAAATCCCTCTAGAGATGAGAATCGCGATATAAGCTCCACAGAAGAAGAGGGGGGTAACTAAAAACAATCAAACACGCGACCGTTTGTCAATTAACTTCAGCACCAGGTTGAAAAAATTGAATCTAGATCTCAGTGAAAAATCAGGTTTACAGTTTACATTAGGTGTAGAAAAATGGTTAGACAATTACCTCTCGTTTCAGCTATGTTCCTCGTGTTCAGAGGCAACGTTTTTTTGTGGAATCGACGATTCGTCGTGCTTTTAAAATTAAAAAACTTTCACTTCCCTCAAAGGTATGTGACTATTTAATAGCCTTTTAAACATAGAAGTCCCAATAGACATTGAAAATCCTTGCAGGAACGGTTATATACTGAAAATAAAATGCTTAATTAAGAGAAATATTCAGTCAACCCACATCATTGTGTGTTCCCATTGATTTACCAAGCATAAAATATTTCCGTAGATAATAACTTTTACTAAAAAATATTCGCTGAGCGAGGTAGCGTCCCTTTCATTTCCGTTCATTCCCTTATAGACTCATTAGCTATTTTCTACTTTGGAGGATATTCTTTAAGTAACCGCGCATTTTTCATCTGTAATAATAAGAAGATCCTTCAGAGAAGCCAGCCAAATTTCTATCAATGATATTTATGACCGGAAAGTACTACGTAATTATGGGACACGTGGGCAGGAGAGCGTAAAGACGAGTACCCAAAGACAGAGGGAAAATAATACTGGAAATATTCCTTTCATTCCCTTACTTCAGCGTCGAGTCTCATTAGTCAGCTCTCCCTTCCCGAGTTGCTTCCCATCTGATTTATGGTAACCACGTGCCCGACATTTTCACTCTAGTCTGAGGACTTACTCACCCATTTACTTTTTGAATAACGCCCAAGGAAAACCTTAATACTGCCCGGTGACACCAACTATGGGGCCCCAACCAAAGCACCTCAAATACGCCCCTCTCCCATCCGAAACCACCCACACTGGCGCAAGTTAAATTTTACGCCAACACTAGGCCTATTTTTCCCGGAGGGAACAAGTCTCAACGCTAACTAACCTTGAACGTTGTGAATTAAATCTTTTAAAAACGTACACACACACATATGAAACCATTAAGACAGACCTAACCGGGAGGCGGGGGGGGGATCCAAGGGGGGGTGGACGAGAAAAGGTTGGAAAGAAAAATAGAAGGAAATGTGAGGAATCTCAATAAAAAAAGGGAGAGAGAGAGAGATGGAAGAGGGTCAACTTCTGTAAGAAATTCCCTCGTTCGCATTGAATACCAAATCTAATCCATTTCATGTCTATTCACACAAGCCCCCCCGCGCCCCACCCACCCATTCTGCCCTCCCAGAGTCTGCCCGTCAGTTCACAGCCCCCTTCCTCCCCATCCAACGAATACCCCCCCCCAGGCCACGCGAGGGACCCGTCTCCCTCCACACCTCATCCCTCCACATCGAACTTCCATCCACGCGCTAGAAATCTTTCCCCTCCACACGTCTCCTCCCCCCACGGACCCCTCCACACCCATCCTTCCGAAGACCTCCCAACCATTAACCCCGCCCTCCTCCTCCCCACGCTCCAAAACCCTCTCCTCACATCAACGAAAGCCCAACACCCTCTCTCCCCCCTCTGCCCCGCCATGTACTCCTCCCAACCCCCCAACCCCCGAGAAACCGGCCACCACCTCTGGCACCTCTCCACCGCCTCCAACTAAAGTGTACCGATGGAGGGGGGGCGAGGGGGAGGGGGCGGGGGGAAGAGGGTGGGAGACAGGAAGAGGAAGGAGGGGGGGAGGGAGGAGGAGGGGACAAGGAGAAGAACGTGTGGCGTGCAGGCGAGCCAACCTTTCACAGAGCAAAATGAACCGCCGCAGCACAGCCCTCTTTCTTCCTCCTCCGCTACCCCCGACCCCCACTCCTCACGATTATATGTAGTTGGAAAACTTTCCTCCCGCCCTTTCCTCCCACCCTTCCCTTCCGCCTTCCCCCTAAAAACCCACGCCCCAATAAGAAGGGTTTAAGGCTGAAGAAATTCGAAAAAGTGCGAAAGAGAGAGGGAGGGGGGGATGGGGAGGGGAGGGAGGAGGAAGTCGCAGGAAGTGACGGGGCAAAGGAATGGCGAGGGGGTGGGGATCTGGAAAGGGTGTGTGGAGGGGGTAGTTGGGTGGAGGGTGACGTCGGGAGGGAAGGGGGCGGGGGGAAGTTGCCCGAGGGATGGCACGGGAGGATGGGGAGGTGGGAGGGTAAGGAAGAGGAACGGAGCTAAGATGGGGGGAAGGGAATGATACCGCCACCCCTTCCCCACCCCTGGTCCTCCGCCTCCCAACCCTTCAACGTAACCGTTGAAGAAAGACGAAGAAAAAAAATGCAACACATTCCTTCGGAATCGAAGTCTCCGAGCGCGACTTCGGTGGGTGGAGAGTGGGCGGGATCCTCCCTTATTTTTTTCTATCCACCCCCTCCGACTCCCTTCGGGTGCGATTCCCTCCACAGGGCAAAGTGATTGAGAAAGGGGAAGTGAATGACGGAATGAGAGGACGAGGTGAGAGGGCGTTTAGGGAGAGGGGCGTGTGCAGCGGGGGACCTTGGGGGAGGGGTGGGATCAGAGAGTGCTAAGAGGTGACGGGGGAGGGGAGACAATGGAGGAGGAGAGAGAAGGAAGGAGGTGAGAGGACACTTCTTTTCATTAATGAATGAATGAAGCGAGAACATATTGGATAGAAAGGGCGGATGAGTGGGGGGGGCGGGGGTGCAAGGGAGATGTGGGGCGGGGGTAGTGTCGGAGGAGGAGAGGCCGGGGGAGGATGGAGGGTGTGGGAGTATGGGGTTGAAAAAAGGAGAAGGGGGGGTGAAGGGGGGGGGGAGGGTTCATCTCTAAAATAAGACTAAGAGAGAGTAAAGCAGCGTCATTCGAAAATAACCCGTGGAGAGGGAGGGGTGGGGGTTCGGGGGGGTGGCGGTGGGAGGCGGACTGAGAGATAGCAGGTGCTTATGGCTGAGGAGGGGGAAGAGAGAGAGAGAGAGAGACGGGTGAATGGGCAGGAAGGAGCAGCGAACCACGGAGGTGAGGGGACGCGGTGTGGGGGGGCGCGGACCACGGGGCACTGCTGTGGTGGAAGGGGGGGTGGAGGTTCAGAAGGGGTTTGGGGATATAACGGCAGTGGGGGGCGACACTGCGTGCGACGTCATGGCCGCGGAGGAGGAGCCGAAAGAGCAACTCCAATTATGAAG
>CM073778.1:89196258-89252599 GCA_037158775.1 Hetaerina titia | reverse complement strand
GAGGGAACGGGTCCCATTATGAACCAATGTGACCCCGGAAGTGATCGTTAACCCTGTGCCGATTTTACGGTTTTCATCGACAAGCAAGTTTCCCCGAAGTTCAATGACACCGTCTCGGAGTATAAAAAGGCGCCCCATTAAGCACTCCATAACTTAATATGTAGCTTTCGGTGATATCTAAGAAGGGGGGAGGGGACGTGTTGCGCACCCTTACGCTTGTGCAGTGCTGCTCTAGGGACAGGGCGAGTTGAGAGAAGGCCGCAAAGTTTTCACACGATAAGTTTTAGAGAGGAGTAAGCCCCCCAGCCTTAAAGTGCAATGCGTGTGCAATTTATTTCAACCCAGTGCTCTTTCACTCACAATGTACGCAGTTATGTCATTTATGGAGTTTTATTTGTGATGAAACTGTGAAAAAGTTTTTTTTCAATTTGTTCGGCTGAGTTTGTTAGCTATGATTTTGTGAAATATATCACGGCGAACTTGACATGTTAGTCCCAGTGGTTGCATACTCTACAAGCAGCAGCTGCCAGCTATTAAGAAATGTTCATAAATTTTCGCCATTCGGAGCTAAAATATCTGGGGAACATGAGCCAGCCTTTCAAAGTTGTAACAAATATTGAGAGAAAAGGCTAGAAGCATTTTATGAATGATACTCATACAAATAATACAACAATTTGATGAAAGAATTATTAGTACATTTTATATAACATAAACCCAGAAATCAACCCGAAGGTCGGTTTAGTAGGTGATGGTAGAGCTCACCCATGTACCAAGCCCGACGGCGTGTGAATATTCACACATCAGGGTGAATAATCAGGGTAGGGGGGGCCAGTTCCTTTCCCTGTGCCGGTTATGGTTTCCCAGGAAGATCTGGTACCCGAAAAATCAACTAACTTGGGTGGAGCTGCAGGTGCCCAGAGTGCCTCGCCCAGGAATCGAAACCGAGACCCTCCGGTCAGTAGTCCAACGCTCTACCCACTGGACCACCGCGACCCACTATATATATACAGGTACCCTGTACATATATACACACACATGTACATATACTTGTATTAGTGTCTGTAATCATCGAGATGCAAATTTATTTAATAAAATAACAATTCATAACAAAATTTTTGAAATTACAGGAATAAAAAATATATACTATAGAGCCCTACCAACCACAAATAATAACGCTACGCGATTAATGTAGACGGAAGAACAATATAGAGATGTCACCATTTTCCAAATCAACAAATGAGCCCTTGAGCAGTAATATTTAATTAAAGCGTCAGCCTTTCATAGAGGCAAGAACACATAAATGACTGCCAAAACGACCTCCACCGTAACGGAAATAAGGGAAACAAAAGCTAATACACGGAACAAAGTTTTCCTCTCCTAATTAAATAAACGAGGCGTCCCCCGCTTAAGATTCTCACCTCAGACACAAAGTCGGAGGGGGGACTAAATACCGGCGGTGCGGGGGATAGGGCGAGGGAGGGAAGGGGACACCTACGGGTAGACGTGAAAACAGTGCACGCGCAAAAATTCCGCGAAAGGGACAATGCGGGAGGTAGTGGGAAGGCGTGGGATGATATGGGCTGAGAACACTTCTCAGCGAAATAATCGCATCACAAAAGAGATGCTGCGGATAGATGGAGAGAGAGAGGGAATAGGAGGAGAGGGGAGGCGAGAGAGATTTCATAAAAACGGCCTCGCGACGAACATTCACCGACCACGAGCTCAAAACCCCCACACCATCCTCCCCCTCCCCCTCTTCCTACACCCCCACCCCCCGCCGCCCCTCCCCAGAATCCCCCGCGAGGAACACACGCCCGCAAAAATAACATCCTTTGATACGCGTCCCTGGAGTGAGAGATGAAGTAAGAAGGAAGAACGGTTTGGAGGAGAGAGGGGAGGAATATAAAGGAGTGGAAGTGGTGCGGGTGGAGGGAGTGGAAGACGTAGAGAGAGTGAGATGGTCTCTTTCTCTCGCCCCCCGCACCCTTCATTCCCCGAGAAAAATGAATGCTCTCGAAGCGAACCTCCAGCCTTCCTTCGCCGTGGTGGAGAGCACCACCGCGGTGGAGGCCTTTTGGAGGGAGAGGGGACCATCGTCATATTGGTGGGGGGGAGGGGCGACGGGAAGGAATGGGGGTGAAAGCCGTGGAAAGGGAGGCTGGAAAGGGGTGGGTTCGGGGTGAAGGAAGGCAGGTAGGTAGTCAAGCAGTCGCATCTCTTCCAAGTTTCCGAGTAATTAAAGCAATCCTCCCCCATCTCTTTCGCCGAGGGTGGAGGAGGAAGTGAGGGGCGGGAGGGAAGGAGGTGTAGGAGGAAGTGGCTTGGCGCAAGAAACGACAGTGTGCCACATATCATTACAGGAGGGGCGTGCTGGCACTCTGGCCAGGGGACTTGACGCTTTGCTTTTCACGCACACACACACATCTGAAACCTTCACACTCTATATCTCTCTCCCTCTCTCTCTCTCTTCCCCCCATCCCCTCTCATTCCCCCAGGTCCCCAATTCCCTCCCCGCTCCGAGGTGGGATATGCAGAGGAGAGATTTGCGTGGGAGGGCCGTTAAAAATACTTTGCAGGGTGGGAGAGGGTGGAAGGAGGCTGGGGAGGAAGAAGGAGTCGGGAAGGGGGAGGAAATAGAGGTAGAGTGGAGGAAAAGTCAAACTCAACGAGGCATGTTGGGCCGCGCGGCCTCTTGTGTAGTTAAAACTCGGGGAAACTCGCCGGTCGGACGGCTTGATATCGTGGAGAGAGAGAGGGAGTCGGAGAAGCGGATAGAGTTTCGGGACTCTCTTGTGCGATCGCCGGGATGCATTCTCGGGCGCACTTCAACAGTCATTTGGAATAGCCTTCGCTGTGTAGGAGAGAAACTTCGCATTTCACATTTCAGCGTGCCAACTCAAAATAACACGGAAACTAGCAACGGCCGGCCGTAAACCTTGTATAACACCGATCCATCTCACTCGAAAAGATTCTTCAACATTTTCCGCGCGCATTCCTCTTTGGCACTGGCTTTTTGCACGGACGGTCCATTCAAAGCGGAATAGCCCCAGCTCCTCGTCATTTATATACGGCAGGACGCGTTTCACGAGTAGAGGGATTGGGGTTTTGTTTGTACAAAAAGCCGTTTTAGCACCGCGCGCAACCCGACGCATCGCGCTCCTATCACATATTGGATTTCAATACTACATGTAAACAACGCACTTGATTCCGCCCGAGTAAATATGCTCTGTAATAGTCGTTTATCACTGGTCGATTTCAACTAATATTGCTTATGTTCTAATGTACACTATAATTCAAAACCTGTTACACGCATTAGGGCAACTAGAAGAGGATTAAACTTGTTCATTTTTCTCAAGCACATAATCGGTTGAGGTACATTTCAAACGGCACGCAAATATGCACGGATCCGCTTAAATTAGCGCCCGCCTCTTATTTGGGAAAACATATTAGAAATTCCTTTGAAGTTCATTCGACATAATTTTTAAAACAAATGAAACATCATTATATGTATTCATTCCCACCGTTTTATCGACGCAGCTTTCACAGGCATGGACCCATTCTGAACAGCATTTCTTTATTTATCATCTAATTCGTCGTCGTGCCAACTGACAAATAGAATGAAATACTTCTATGAGCAACAGGGCATAAGAAAATAGGGATGCGATATATACACAATGGCTTGTTTTTGGGATTGTTTTTACAGTGCGAATCAAAGATAAGAACAAAATCTATTATTTCATCATTATCTTCACCAAATAGCGGCCAAAATTCTCTCCCAAATAAAAAACCTAATGCCATCTACTCGTGTAATTCACAGCTCAATATTTATGTAAAATTAATTGCAATGTTCCATGTTTCAACGAGTACCATTGACGCACGCAACCCGCACCTCGGTTGAGTGATGAATATATTCGCGGGCATTCACGTATATACTTCGCGGTGTTTCAGCGTAAATGATCGAGGCTCCATGCCATGGAATGATGATCACCGAGTGGAAGATGAAGATGCCAAGCGTGGTATCGTGATCATTGTCCCATGGTCACATCCAATGCAGGACAGAGTTACGTGGGTGGACGGGAGCGTGATGTTGATTTCCGCAATGCCACATTTACATCCGCTGCTAACTGATTAATGACCGAGAACGGAGTCTCCTCTATCAATGGCATATTGGTGCCGCGATGGTGTGCAGAGTTTGCCTGACGTCAGCAGGGTCACCAAGTACACTCATTAACCTCTGTAGCTTCCTCCCCTTAACCGAAAACCACAAGACCGCATCGCAGTGCACTATGACCTCTTGACCTGGGCACACGGTTCGGTGAGCAAGGCTCGGAGTTGATGGCAAATGGTATGGAATTCATAGCGGCCATGAAAGTGCAGTCACCCCCTCATAGTTGGGCAAAAAGTGCACTGGCTTCGTGTTTATCGTTGAAATTCCTAGAAATAGGTGACTTAATCGGCTAAAGCTTGTGGGACGTACAGAAAGAGAGAGAGAGAGAGAGAGAGAGAGAGAGAGAGAGAGAGAGAGAGAGAGAGAGAGAGAGAGAGAGAGAGAGAGAAAGGGCGGGAGAGAGTAAACGAGCCCGTCCTTAAGAGAAGCGAATGGAATGAAGGATTGAACCACAGGTGCACCACACTCTTCGGTTCTAAATCATCGATCCGTCACCGTCCGAAGCCAACAGCAAATGAAATAGGTTTCACAGACAAAGGAAAAAATTAAAAAAGAAATCCGGGCTGTTGTTAATCACCCCTTAGTGATTCTAAAATAACGAATTCTGAATTCCTTCAACCATGAGTTTCACAGATATTCTACTTCCAAGGTAACGTCAGGATATGCAGAAATATATTTTTCATTTTTGCATCTAATTCGAGAATTAATTTCAGCGATAATTCACGTAAACGTATCGACCGGATTACGCCAATCTGAAGAATTTAGAATAGATTAACTCCCGATCGGAGAGGATTTTTTACCACGGTCAAATGATGGTGAAACACTGCTTCATGGAGAGACGACCGTAGCAATGGATTTTGAAATGCACTACACTATCCTCGTCACATTATACATCGGAAGCATACATCTCTGAAGGTACCTCAAACGATAAAATAATAGGGCGAAAAAATATGATCGCGTTGTTACATGGTATTTGAAGGCTGCTGATAAAAGGCGATTTGCATCGACTGACTCGTAGGGAGAGCTCCGCTATTATTTATTAGCCATTGTGTCCTCGTTCCCCTGGTAACATCCTCTCATAATTCCATCGCCTTAGAGTTTGCATAAGACCTCAATGTAGAAATTTTCCATGACGTATGTACGAAAAAGAAAAAATAGATTATCACTGAAAATAAGAGTTTGTAATTTTCCACTAACATTATTTTACCTGACGATTCCGCGAGTCGGCATATCGTACCTCCAAATTAAGATTATGGAAAATTATAAACTCATTTTATATGGACATAAAAAATTCCACGAAGTGAAGCCTGAAAGTGTAAAGTTTATTAGAGTGACATCGTTTTCTCCTTTTCCCCTTTTTTATTCTCGAGAACGTTCTTACGTGCTCGTGGATATACATGTATAGTCAACCTTGAGTCCAAGAAAAAAGGGTGAAATTTGCTTTGATTAAATATGCGGGAGGAGTTTGAATCTCTCGCGGAATAGTTTTAAGGCACGCTTTCGTTCTTCATGGAGACAATGGCTGGGGAGGCGAAGAATGAACGACGAACGCGAATGGCGAACATCCGCGACAACGACAGCCGCCACTTGACTGAACCGATAAGACAAAAAAAGAGAGAACGTCGGGGACAAAGCAAACCGACTCTTGTTTGAAAAATAAACTACAGGGCAACACCGATAGGTATTCCCTATTGAGTTGCCATCTGTCACCGCGCACGAGTCTCGCTGCACTCCAAACCTTTTCCCTCCGTCTACCCATTCCTATCATCCCCTAATCAGTCACCTGAAGCCAAACTCCAACCCCTCCCCTATCTCCCTCCCTCCCTCCACCCAACAGCCGCATCCCCCACCCTCTCCAGCCCATCCCTCGCTGAGGAGACCGCCTTTCTCCCGCGCTGACTTCCCCCTCACAAGAGACAACACGCCGAAGAAGCTGGACTCGATCCAAAATTCCTTGGGTACGCGGCTCGGGGATATAAGGTAACCACCCATCCCCCTTTTCCGCGGCATCTTCATTGAGAGAAGGGGGTGAATCGGGATCGCTTCGGGGGCTCCGACGATGCAATTCTTTCGCCCAGCCAACGAAACAAAATTCCCATTCTCCCCCTCAGTCCGCCTCTTCAATCCCCCATTTAACCTCTCTCTCCGTTCCCATTCCTCTCTTAAATCCCCATGCCACCATCCATTACTACATCAGGGGGGAGAGGGAGGAATTACATCGGTCGCCACCCTGCCCCCACTTTCACATTCCCCCACCGAGGAGGGGGGAGTGAGCTGGGGGACGAGGAAGCACTCTAGAACGACTCCACGCGCCACTCTTCCCTCCCCTTCCCCCGATTCTCATTCCCTACACACTCCTTTCTGTATGACTCAATTCACGAGCTGACCTGATGCTCAATAGCCTACTCAATACTACATTCATTACTTTCTCTCAGTGCCTATGTAGTCCATTGCTACTGTGTCATACAATGATTTAATTTCTGTTATGTTAACTACTAGCAATCCAGTTGTTTTTCAAATTTTTACCGTAAAAATCTGTGTCACTTGTAGGTCAACTAACGTCAATCCTTCAACATTTATATAATTCCTCAAAAGTAGATTGTTTATCGATAATAGGTGCTTTATCATTGCGAAAGAAAGTAGAATTTTTCAATTCACTTTTGAGAGGAGTTAGGTAGAATGATTCAAATATTTTTTTGAAGATTTGCTCTCTAGATTTGTTGAATTTCGTTTACCGATACGTCGTATATCTCAGAGTGAATCTAAATGCACGTTACTCGAACATTGCTCCCGGAGAAAAGTAAGCGAGTTCTTCAAATTCATTCCCTCCCTCCCCCCGATTCTCTCTATCTTATTTCCATCCCTACACTCCATACGCGAAGATCCAAGGACACGAGATATCTCATCGCATGCCTTCGCGATTGCGTAATCGTCTGTCTCGGGTTCGATAGCCGGCGACTTGACTCAAGGGTTCTTTTCTCGCCTACCTACCTTCCTATATCCTCCACCCACCCCTCTTTCCTTCCCCCCCCCTTACCACCCTTTTCCATCTCCCTCCCCATCTTGAGGTATAACGAGTCCGCGTGTACGCCGACCACGCCTTAAGGGCGCCGCGCAATTGAAAGCTATCCGTTTTATTTGGCAATCGCTTTTCCTTTGGAATCCACCTGCGGGGTTGTATCTTTGGGATCTCTATTCGGTGCCAGTTGAATGACCTGGCGTCGGGGAACCTGCTTGCAGAAGAGGGCAGAGATGTGCGATGCGGCTTACTATTGGTCCAATCGGTAGAGTAAAACTTGCCATGATTCGACATTTGAAAAGTATAAACTTTAAAACTAGATTGATGAGGATGCTTACAGGAAGTTTACTACAACCAGGAACAAATTTAGAAATACGAACCAATAGCGGGCATGGAATTTAAAAAAAATCTTTTTCCATTGGAGGTATCCTGATATCGTAAATAAATACATAGTATGTAAGAAATCATGGCCAGCATATCTAATGACTGCAGCCATTACTACAAAGCACACTCGGCAATATTCCAAGTAACTGCGGGAGATGCCGCAGCAGTAACTACGGAACGGAGTCATCCGCTAAGTTTGCATTTCAATGCAACAATTTCAAACTGTAAAAATTCATTCACCTTGACCGGGATTCGAACCCGGGTCCTCGATGTCCGGCCGAGTGTTTAGCCAGTTAAGCCATCGAGTAATCCTCTTAAACTACGAAATTTTGAAAATTGTTGCTTTGAAATACATATTAGCGGATGACTCCGTCAAAAAATACTTCTGCGGCATCTTCCGCAGTTTCTTAGAATTTATCAAAGGTAAAACAACCCAAGTGTTTTCAATTGCTTCAGGCTCAACTCTGTGGAAGTTCATGTTCATTAAATGAAGAACACAATGTACAGATCCACTGTTCTTCCAGAACGGTGGACGGCTCGATAGCTTGGCTATGGCATTAGGCCGGACATCGAGGGATCCGGGTTCGAATCCCCGTCAAGGCGAATGATTTTTACGCTCTGACATTGTTGCTTTGAAACTGCGCAGTAGTTGTGCGTAGTATGCAACAAAATATAGAATACGAAAGAGGCGAAAATAATATTCGTGGAAAGGGGCACACAAAGGAACTTCATAAAACGAAGTACATCTCCTGAAATAACCTAAAAATCTTACTTTTAGACTTCGTAAGACAGCGAAAAGCATTCGCCTTTGAAGGCCATAAAGGTAGTAAGCTATAGAAAAATCTACTATACCTACAAAAACAACGTCGGGTAAGCATGTAATGAAAATGTTGATATCGAGGGTGGTTTGGCGTGGAAACTGCATCGTCGAAGCTAGATCATAGCCGTCCGTAGAAGGGAGGCTTTTGAGATAATGCGGGCGCTGAGAAGGACGGGAAAGGTAAAAGAAACGGAAAGGAAAACAAGCTACGAACTAATAGAAATTGTGGCAATGGGATGCTGATGATTGATACAAGAGAGGAGAGCGTTTGGCAAAGGAGATGGGCGGAAGGAGGAGTTCAGATTTTACCTTGTAAGTCAAGGATTAGGAAGTGTAGCTGTTGTCTGTGTTCATCCCAATCCTCCCTACCTTAAACGGTATACCCAAGACACACCTACAAAACGAAAACTAATGGATTTGGTGGCATGAATCACATAATTGCGGGGTAAGCTGAGAGAAGGAATACAGACCCAGCAACATAATTATCGATTGAATTGACCAAGAGGTAAACGAATCGTTTTTGCAGATATAATTAAAACAAAAAGCATAAAGCCAAATGACCTGTGAGCTGTGTTTTTTTGGAGTTTCATTCAAAAGAGCCCGTACTTATTAGCTTTTTCAAATATTTTATTGAAAAAGAGAGATTTTAAACGCACACTTTGGTTATTACAACTAGATAAGCATTTTATTGAAATATTTTCAAATTCATATTGGAATTTTATTGACGTTTATGCAAAGGTGTATATTTACACATTAAAAGCAGAGCGTACTAATATTTACAGCCACACGCCCTTGTGTCGGCGGTCTGTGGAGTCCCTTACGTGCGTTTGTGTGTGTGTGTGGAGATAAAGCGACAAAGAGAAAAAGGAGCGAAAACTCCGTCGGCTAAAAATTTCAAGTAGGGATCGTTCGGTCACTTTTGCATATTCAAAAAAACCTTTAGATAAAAAAAATTCCGCATTTACCGGGAGGAGAGAATTTTTGATTCATGGCTCGCGAAACAAATATCAAAAGAAAAAAATTGTAATTCGAAATTTTTTACATTCACTTCCTCGTGCAATAAGGGTAATAATGGGCACGCGGCAATTAATTACCCGCCTTAATCCGAATTCCACACAATGTCAAACAAACAAAAGCGTCGCTCGGGAAACCAGATGTAGGGGTTCGGCGGCCGTGTGGGGCAGACAGACGGAGGAACCGCGGGGGGAAGGGGGACGCGGCGGTCAGGGTGGGAGGGGGACAAGATGGAAACGTGACCGAAAGCAAATTGCGCACGGTCCAAGTTGTTTTCGGACGGGCAGAGACTAATACGCGTTACCCTCCCTCGGTCCCTTGTTACTATAGCTTCCGCGAGTCGGAATTCTTAGTCCTTCTCCCCACACACACCCTTCCTCTTTGCGGACCATTTCGCGTTCCGACATTTTTCCCCCTCCTTCCCCATTCTCCCTCCTCCTCTTCTTCCCGCCTCCCCTTTCCCTGTGGGAAAACAGTTGAATGCGAGTCGAATTACGACGGAATTCCACTTTCTTCTCCCGTCTCCATGGGAAATGTCAGCGAGGGTGCAGGGCGGGAGGCCGAGACGGGACGTTAAGTGTTGTATTACCCATCCGCCCGCGCGAGATAGCACACGCGCACAAGACAACGCGAAACACACACACATGCCGCCCCGATGCTCGCACTTAGCGAGAGCGACTACATAACCGTTCGGGAGGGAAAAAATATACCCACACAACCGCCACAAACCATTACTCAAGCGGCGTCATCGCGAGGCGATCGTTGTTGACGATGCGTCAAGTTATTACGGTCGGGAAAAGATCCAGCCTCGGTGACAAATGACAAGTGCGAGCCTGAAGATACTGTCTGGGACATTTGTGCCGCGCGAGATAAGAGATTGTGCGAATCGATGTACTCCATTTTTCAAATCTCCTCTCCTGTATCACATACTGAGCGGATAAAATAACAACGGTAGGTTCAGCAATGGCGATAACTTACTATATGTGTTGGAAAGACTTACTAAAAGATATTGATCAAAATAGTATTACTCTTAAAAAAATGGTCGATATTCCTGAAATGTTTGATGTTCCCCTCAATCTGGTAATGCGTAGGCATTCAACCTTCTTTTATCGTTTCTCATGAAATACCGATTTACGGAAATTACCGATTTTCATGAAATTTCACTTATGGTTATGGGTCATTAAAGATGATTAAGATACCACCGATGGCAAACATCTACATAAATATGTATTCACAATATTGACAATTATTGTAGCAGCATTTTGTTTTAATAAAAATAATTGCTATGTTACGAATTTTAATTAGTAAGCGTCGAGCAATATGATTCAAAATTTACCAAAGTAGAACAAGATACCTAAATGGATGACATCCTCGTTTTACACAGAGAGGAACATCCGAGTGCAGTTCACCGTCGAATAAAATCACAATAGAATATGAAATCAATTCAGTTATGAGTTACGACTGAGAAAATTTAATCAGGATGAACCGTAAAAGAGACCCGCAACACGCTTCGCCTAGTCGACTCGCTCCTCAGAATTATTTCACGCCGAATTAAACGCACTCTCCTCGAGGCAAACGACTTTCACACATAAAGCGGAGGTTAAGACGCGCGACGCCAAAAGGTGCATAAAATGATGGAGTGGACTGCAATTAGCAGTGTTCGAAAAATGATTAAAACTCCTCTGAGGACAAACGAGATGTCACGAAAACATTTTCGCCCGTGGGAAGAATGCTGATGAAACCCTAGGCGGTGGAGGCGGTTCGGCTAAATAACCCGCCCCCCCTTCCCCCACACCCCCGTTGACACCACCCCAAAGAGATGCACACCCACCCCCTCAATCTTTTAACCCCAACGCGCACACACTCCCATTAATCATCAAAGCGGCGGCGACGGCGACGACACTGCGTTGACCGAAAACGCGCCGCCGCCAACGTGTACCCATGAGCGGACGGATGAGCTACGGGCCCTCCTCCCTCACGCCTGGGCCCTTGCCTCGCAGGCCCTTGATGCGGAGAGGGATCCCCCGCGCCGCATTCTTCCCGGGACCGTCGAGGCAGAGGTAATTCGCACCCGCGGGACAAGGTGCCCGGAGAGGAAGGGGAGGCAGGCTAATTCCCGCCTCAACGCGGGGGGGGGAAATCAGTGGAGCGATAAGGGCCGGCCGATGCGATAGAGAGAGACAAGGGGGCGTTGGGGGCGACTGCGAGGGCAGGGCCGGGACGGCGGTCCCGACCCGGGACCGCACACGAGCCTGCACCTCATCCCATTCCCCGCCGCCCCTCTCTCTCCTCCCGGATGGACCTCTCATCCTTCCCCCCCCCCCCTTGTACGCCCCCCGGTCTTTTTTCTCAACCGCTAACCTCCGCGCCCTGGGCCTCGCTACCGAGTCCCATCACATTAAGGCAGCGACGGAGGGAATGGAGCTAAAAAGGAACCCAGAGCAGGGCCGGCAAAAGCGGACACGGGCGGACGGGACGTATGGCGCGGTCAGAGGGGGGTGCAGGGCAAAGTGAGGGGTGGAGAGAAGGGTTGGAGTGGTCGGCGGTGAAATTAGTGTCGGAGTGAAATTAACGTCGGTGTACAACCCCCGCCCCCCGTACTCACATACTCCCCCCCTCCTCCATTCCCCCCTCCTCCATTCCCCCCTCCTCTATTCCTCCACTCATCCCGCCACACTCCTCCCCCCCAACCTTCAGGCCGGAAGGTAATTAGGGGACGGGGTGGCGTCAAGTAGATTTCTCTGCGAGAATGACCACACTTCAGTTCGCTTTTTCGTTTTTGCGCGCGAGGGCCGGCCGGCCGACGAGTGTTGAGTCCACGGCGGTGTGCTTTGGAGGGCTTGAAGGCATTGGAGTGCTCGACGAGTGAGTTGAGAGAGGAGGAGAGACGGCGGAGGGAATAAAATATTTTACGGATTTCCGTGGACTTTAAGAGTGCCTAAAACAGGAACTTAGAGAGGCTCACCACTCTCTGCGGATGGAATTCGCCGACGCTGCCCCTCCTCTCGTGGCATTTTGAAGGATGAAGAAGCTCTCGGGAGTTTATCAATTAAAGCGGTCCATTTTTTTCGATTTAAGATTTTACTTTCACAGTTTATTACGGCCATCTGCCACGACGAACAGAGAGTGAAGATCCTTCCTTCACTATCAGTTCGTCATTCAACTCCCTGCTCCGTGGTGCATGCACTTTCTTTTGTTTACTTCTACGCAGATGCACAGTTTCTTCCGAATACATTCCATGAAGGCAGGAATAGGCATGTTATAAATATCCGGGAGATCGAATTCAAAACGCATTATGCTTATATTGTCGTTTTTCCCTATAAAAATAAAAGAAAAAACGGCTGCGGCATTTATCAACTAGGGAATACCTTTAATTAATACGCAGCATAGTGTAAGAGGTGAATTTTTGTTCTCTATGTTTTCCTTTTGAATATGAACCGTATGAAAGAGCGCGATTCACCAGTGGCTGGAGTTCTGGGTTACTGGATGGAGAAAGAATTGCTCCCTCCCAATACCCTGCTCAATATCGCCGTATAGCGTTTGGTATTAGGTAAGCTCCTACCTTCAGCAATCAAAACAAGCTCAGAGTTGATTACTGTATTGGCTCGAACTATATGAAACAGATAGTATCGGGCGCGATCAATTCCCCAAGTTTAGTGATCTAGTAGGTAATCACGTGCCAACAAGACATCTCTAGTGCGACATGTATTATATGTATGTAGCGCCCTCTCAGCAATTGTCGACGCATGGGAACTTGCATTAGATATTTCCGAGAATCGCGGCAAAGGATAACACAGTTTAGACAATGATGCATAGTTTCGACTATTTCCAGGAACTGGCATTGAAGTTTAAGGACAAAATTAAATTAAGGAAACACCCAAATTTTAATAAATATTTGATATATATTAAAAATCAATTTGATAAATGTTTAAACGTTTATTGTGGCATGCATCAAAACCAATGTTATTAATATAATGTTTTGTATCGTTTCCATGATTCTTGACGATTTTTATCTTAACACATTTTTTGGGCTTCCTCCTGAAAGCGTTTCATCGAAAAAGCTTGATCGAAAGATCCTAAGTGATCGAATAATAAAAGCTTGATCGAAAGATCCTAAGTGGAATAAACTGATTTACTTTTTCCCATTCTACTGTAAATACCAAACGGTGAGTTGCCTAAACGAAGACTGGCACGTGAGAGGATTGCAATTGAACCAAATTTGATTAATTTTTAACCAAAAAGAGGCACACTATTCCTTTATTTCGTGTTAGACATTGATATCATATTGGCCCCAAATTCTGCATGTTTATTTTCCATTTACGTTCTACTCACACAATAAGGCGATGAATCAGTGATCAAGAACAACTTCGTGTCATTGGTACCAACCTGAAAAGACAAAAAAATACACAATTAAATCGCTTTTCAGGGCCGCTGTTTTACATGCAACAAAACAAGAAAATCAAGCAGCACGTTTATGAAATGACCCAATAGGGAACTCCTAACAGTATTTATGCTTCAGTCTTAAGCGCAAGATTTATTCCTCCCACTGCTTGGAATAAATTAATGCACTTTTTAAAATTAAACGGGCATCTACCACCATACATATCATATTTCCGATGCCTGAGCGGTCTCCATATCTCAACGAACGCCAACTTTAAGCCCGAAGTGATTCCAGTGCGCCGAAGGAAAATCCGTGAGAGGACTGGAAAGATTGAAATAATCCCTCCACGGACGTTGAGGCTTTGACGTTACGTAACACCATCCCGCAGGGGGCACCAAGTTAAAAGTGGGGTGTGAGAGAATTTCTAATCTCTCTCGAACCCACCACGGAGTGTCCACCCCCTCCATACCCTTTCGGTCCCTCGCAATATCCTGTAGTAGTGATAATCTATTCGGATTGGCACTCCTGCTGCGGGAGGAGGGAACTGCGCCGCGCCGTCGTCGTCGGCCGGGTTTTCCGCAACTCCGACCCGAGAAGAGACTTCACCCACACGCACACAGTCGGGCGGGAGCATTAGTATGCACCCCGCGACCGCCTCAATCGGGAGCGGGGGAAAAGATTGAGCGAAGGCCCTTTCAGCGAGGAGGGTCCGCACGACCCTCCGCGTGGCCCTTGGCCCTTTTCTGGCCCCGCGGCCGTTTCGGACGCGATGGGAATGGCTGGGGAGGGGAGGGATGGAGGGGGAGCCGGGAGAAGGGAACGGAGGGAGGCGGAATATATAAGATGTGTAAAAATGCAGAAGTTGAATCACAATGAAGGAAGAAAAGTCTGTGGACTAAGAAATGATAAACGACATTTCGGATAAAAAGAGTTCCAGTATGAGACGCCATAAATCATGGATTCAGAGGCCTCTTTTTTTATACCGTTGCTTTTTCTCGTTTCCATGCGAATTTCTGGTTCAGTCGTCCTAATAAAATGTAAGGGGAAGTAATGCTTTTCTAGATTAAAACACTGAATGAACTGGGCTTTTCCAGAACACGAGTGAGTAATCAATAGGTACTCACATCACATATTGCGTCATCAAATGACTTCGTGAAACATTTCGCCATCAATGAACCGTCTTCTCAATCAGTTTTTCATACTTGCACGTGTGAAGTAGGTGAATGTACACTTCGGATCCTGGGATCACACATGCACGTGGAAAAAGAAATCAATGCCGACTCTTCATTATTGTATTTCTTGGCGCTGCTACACGGCAAAAGTCTCGCGGTTCTGATGGGTGTGGAGAGTAATTAAATATGACCCAGGACTAATTACATCATCTCATAAGCGCTATTTGAGCGTCGTGAAATCATCTGAATTGGGCAGAGCTTCTCCAAATTGCCCCTCATCCGAAATCTGAGCACAATTAAAACACTAAAACGTTCAAAGAGCACGAATGGAGACCCTTAAATCCAACGTTGCAGGTTTATTTCGCTCACATTAATGATATTACAAGAGTTCAAACTTTGAAATAAAGCTGGATTACGACTTTGCATACAAAATTAGAGGTCTTCCCAGAGACGCCTAACGAGAGAAAGATCAAAGTATCAATAAAATTCCGGCTCGCTCGCATCTTCCGAGCAGTGAACGTTCCGCGAGTGAAACTTCGGCCCGAGTCACTGAATAAGATGCGCTTTGAGGATGGGTTGAGGGGGCACTTCGCTAGGGATGGAATAACCAGGCAACTTCATTCCCGGGCTAGAGAGAGAGAGAAAGCCGTCATTAACGCTCAAAAACGATCGCACTCGGGGAGAAGGCATAAGCGCTGAATTTAATAGTCGAGGGAACGTCGTCCCGAAAATTTCCATGGCCGGGAGAACTCGGGAGGATGGATGCGACGGACTTTAATGGAAGGGGGGGACTGAACCTCTTTTGTGCACGGCAGGGGGGGGGGTGTAGTCATCTCGTCATTGACTCGATGACGCGCGGGTGGGACGGAGAAAAAAAATGAAAAAAATAAAGATTTAAAAATACTTCTTATCTCCTGACTACAGGGGGACTCCGGGGAGCAGGGGAGAGGTTGGAGAGGAAGTGTGAAGGAAGCGTCGTCCTGTAGGCAAGCAGTGATAACGGGACCTAAAAAAGGTGATAAGGCCCCTGAAGTGGGGAAAGCGGTTGGGCGGAGGGCGAGGGCAGAGCGCGGCGAATGGAAGCCATCGAAAAGCTCCTGTTCGCAGCGCCATCAGGACAATGGAGGGAACGGAAGAAAATGGCACTAAAGAGAGCGAGAAGAAAAATAAGGAAGAAAACGGCCTCGTGTGTGCGTGTGTATTGTGCATGCATGTAGTATTCCCTTCGTCAAACATGTGGCGTTGTATTTGGAGCCGACAAAAGGCGAGCCCGGGCAGGAAAGGGAGATAAACAAAAAGCCCTTGGCGGGGACCCGTGATTTTTATGACATCGATCCGGGAAGGGAAGAATGAAATCAAGGGTTTGGAAGCGAAATGCTTCAAGAACGTGTTTGAGAGGAGATGAAAGAAATGAATGATATGAGGAAAGGGGAAGAGCGGGGAACCAATAAAAAAGGCGAAGACAAAAGTCTCGCGCGGGGGGGGGGAGGAGTGGGGATAAATAGACGGAGATATTAAAAAAAATGAAGCGTCATAAAACGCGAGCTGACTTTAACAGGATTGGGAAATTATACGGGCGAAGAACGACGGTTTGGTGAGGGGGTGTGGGTGGTTGGGGGGTGGGATTTGGTGCCGTTCTTGCCATGGACTTGACAAGGATCGCACAAGTGACTCAAAAACTCGACGTGTCGGCGTAGGAAGTAAAACACGCACGATTTATTTTTATCACTTTCGCGAAGAGAGATAAATGAACCGGGTGGACAAATGAAAAGGTCTCGGTCAACAAATTCTCCACATCATACACACACGGTTGGGACTATCGCTCGAGTGAGTATGAGAAGCGCCTTTGACAAATCACCGCTGCAAGGAACGACGGTGGACGGCGTCACGGCGAAAGGAGTGGACGCGAACGGCGAGAGAGAGGGAGAGCGGGAGGGGTTGGGCGAAATGGGACGTTCCATACGGTATTCCTCCTCGAATATATTTTTCTCATCCGAGGATAAGCTATTGCAACAATTCAAACTGATATTGCAAAGAGAGAATCCATCGAATGAAACTGTCGAAATGGAAAGCAATGCCGAATGGTACAATGGTAATAAGTAATGAATTAGAAACATATTCTTGAAAATCGAATAAAAGATTACTAATATCGAACCGAGATGTATATTTTAAATACATATATTTTAGCGCCAAAATCAAATAACTGTGGGAAACAGCACGGCCGTTAGTTTAGCAGAGGCACCCGCTGATGCAAAATTACACATTTAAAAAAACATTAATATTTGGCAAAATTCGAGCCCAGACACATAGATATCAGGTTTAAGCGAGCCATTGGTTCAACTGGCTAAAGGAATAGGCCGGTTAGAGAGAGATCTAGGTTCGAATCCCGGTCTAGGTAAAAGATTTTTAAGACTGTGGAATTCTCGTATCTTTGATTAGCGCCGTTGAACATTGCTGAGGTTTGTGTGTATGCGTACCCAAAAGTTTTTAGAAATTGGAAATGAAAAAATATTTTAATCAATGAAATCGCACTCGCAGGGATCTCATAAACATCAATTGTATCTTCCGTGAGAGGGTTTCGATCATATTCAGTAATTTCAACGTAAATGTTTCCCCGGGAAATGAAACCTTACAATTTGTGAATACATTTGACTACTGAATGAATCATTTCGAAAATGTCCACATCCGAGGCGACAGGACTCATCGAACGAAAGATTTTCTCTGCTGAAATCATGACCAGAGGTCAATGAGAGTACAGAGTAACCAATGGAAGACTGGTGAAATATGAATTGCAGACCGTGTTCGTCAGGGGAAGTTAAACATACAATTATAAATTCCTACCTCCAGAAAAACAGGTGGAGCAAGCAGGCAATCCTTCCATTTCACTTTTTTATTTACATCCACGGTTAAAAACTCTCAAAGTCATACCTATCATCCAAGTATTTCCCCTGCGATCGAGTCTCAGTGACGTACAAAGGCAACGCTCCATTACAAAGTTCAATGAGATATATCAAGTAAACTAAATACATGCAAACAAACTGATTATATTGTATCAACGTATTAATTACAATATGTTCATAGTTATTTAAGTCTTCAGTTGAAATAATGAGGATTTGGTAGCCTAAACACAGTACCTATTGCCTTCGTTCGATTTTTGACACACCGCGATGTCATAAAAAAGACCTTTTCCTTCGGATTAGATCACGGTAACAAATACAAGCCCTCCGAAATCCCTAAGGCCGAACTCCTCCTAAAGTACAGAAAAATTGAACGGCGAGAAAAAGTTCCTCGAGCCAAAAGGTGGCAGGGAGGGGGTTAAAGGCCCTACTAAAGTTCCTGCCCTTTGGAGCTCATGCAAAGAAAACAAAGGTCCCGTTTGGCTTTTTAGCTCCCTTGCATGGGATTTACTCCCGCCCCGAAAGCAGCAACACACTCTAACGGCGGTAATCTTTCCAAAAGAAAAGAGAGATAGAGATAGGGAGAGAGACACATACGCCGAACGCCCTTTCTCCTTCCCGGAAACCAATCCGAATCGGAAAGCGCGGGGGTGGGAGGGAATAAATGTTAAGCGACCGGGCGTGGGGTAGAAATGAGGCGACGCCCATGAGAGAAGGAATGAAGCAGAATGAAAGAGACTTTATTTAACGGCGGGTAGCACTACCGCGCGACGGGAACCCACCGGGAACGACCCCGTCATTCGGCCGGAGTAACTCCTTCTCCCCGCCCCCACAACACCCTCCGCGCGCTGGGCGCCACCGCCCCTAAGAAGCTTATTACGACCGCTCCAAAGGAGAGACCGTGCGCAGGAGGTGGGGGAACGGGAGGGGAAATAAAAGTGATGAGGTCAGAGGTGGAGAGAGAGGGCGTGTGCCGGGGGTGGGAGAGAAAGAATAATTCCGTCTCCAAATGCACGGCGACGCATACAGAGTTGGCTGGAACACCTTTCTTTCGATCCCCGCCCCGCCCCGTTTCTTCAACCCTTTTCTCACAAGGAAGTTCGTCAGTCACTATATTCATGTGTCGGTTACTTTTAAAAGTACTATCGTATTCCATTCATATAGTTTTGAAAAAAAAACATTATTCCATTCTGAAACAAGAAATATATACACCTAAAATTGCAACAGTTTCAACGATTAAGTCCATCGTAACATCATGAATTCGGTAAACGGTTTTTGACACACGTAAGCAAAAGAAAGGGATGCGAGAATAATATCAATACTGACCCAGGAAAGTACGTTTCCGTACGAGTCTCGTATATCTGGTCAAAATATTAACCTTTAAACATTATTTCGTAGGGAAGACGTTTAAAAGAGACTTAAAATGTCATATTGAAGTTGTTCTTTGTAAAAATAAGTCAATTATTTCATTGAGATGAAAATTTCTTCCAAAACAAATTTCCTGGGTAACGCAGCAATCTTAAAACGTAACTTGTCGACACAGCATTGAAATATAGAAGCGGCGGAAGCAATGTTCATTTGTTGATGGGGTGGCTGTTTCTTTGCGATATCCTACCGATAAAAAATTCCTACGCACTACTTTTCTCAAACAAACCCCATAAAGTAACCATGGTTTAAGTCGCAGAGAGGGGTTGCTCTTATTAACAAACACAAAGTACAAGTAATTATACCATTTAATATAGCGATAAGAACGACACTAACTAGAACAAAAACTATTATTTTAAAATTTTGATAGTATATTCGCTATATTTAATAATTTACATCGACGAACTATAGTTTGTTTTACATATTTGCAATCCTCACGCTATCATCCGTAGGCATTGTAGAAACGCATAATTTTTGGATTAAAATACATCTTTTAATTGTTTCCACCTTAAAATTGGTTGTTTTCAAATGAAAAAACTTTTAAATCACGAACTACCGACGCACACCTTTCAAAATTCCATATAAAAACAAAGTTTCAATTGCAAAAAGGTAGTAACGACTTTGGAGAAACTGACGTAGACTTGTGGCAATGGAGAAACAACCTCCTTAAAGGAACTGACGACACGAGCAGTCACTACGACTCTAGGACGCACGGAAACAACCCTCTTTCTCTAGAACGCATTTCCTTGGCTACACGACCATCGCCTCCACCCCACGAACAAAGAGCAGCTTTCCTCCCCGCCCCTAACCACCCCCCTCCCCCGCGTGAACATGAAGGTGTAACACTGCCACGGGCGTCCCTCTGAAAATGCTTCCATTGTGCACCAAGACTCTTGTCTCCATCTCAATCCCTGCCTCTCCCCCCCACACTCCGTCCTCTCCCTCTGGATAGAATTTCTCGGAATATCCCGCGTCCGTCCTACACGGTCAATGCGCCACGGCGCCAACCCAATCTGCACGAGCCTTTGTGTCGGGGGTGGGCAAAGGATGGGGGTGTTGTTGGTTCGTTGGAGGGCATTCGGGGGAGGAGGTGGCAGAGGGAGAGCAGAAGGAGGCGAATCAATGGGTCCTTACATCGATAGGAGCGGATGGGTCGAGGGGGGTCGCGGTTGACTCTCACGGAGAGGTGAGAAAGGTAAACGCTTTGCGGAGGAGGGGTGGGTGCGTTCCATAACAACTTATTTTCTTTTTTTGAAGTAATTGATTGAACAGATTTGCACAAACACTTAAAATTCTTCAAAGTACTGTTCTTGGGCCTCTCCATGTTTTTACAGCGACTCTGCCATGACCGGTACAAGCCCTGGAGGGTGTCTTCGTGGACCTCTCGCCATGTCTTCGTCACGGCTGATTGGATCAATCTCTTCTATGGACAAAAAACGGGTTCCTTTCAGGATTGTAGTAATCCGAGGGAACACAAAGAAGTCTGCAAGGGCGACGTCAGGACTATAGGGTGGGTGGGGCAGAGTTGGCACCTGATATTTGGCCAGGAATTGGCGGACTCGTAGCGCGTTGTAGCAAACACCTTGGGTACGAATTTGGCGCACACATTCCTCATCGCTAAATCTTCAGTAGCAATGTGAAACACAACAGTTGACGACAATTTCAGTTCATTGGCAGCCCTATTGATACTCAATCGACGGTCAGAGTCCAACAATTGTCCAGCATGAGCCACAATGTTGTCGGTTTTGCTAGTTGACGGCCGCCTAGAGTGTTGTTCTTCGTGTACCTCTTCCCGGCCCTCCTTAAAGGCCTTTAACCACCTCGAATATTTTAAGTAGGACAGAGCAGAGTCCCCGTAAGCCTCACGAATCATTTTGTTAGTCTCCTCAAGAGATTTTTTCAATTTAGCACAAAACTTAGCAATCGCGAAACGTTGCTCGATCGTCGATTCCATTTTTTTCGGGAAACGGTCGGCGCGCAGAAATTTACAATAACTGACATCCAGCCGCTTCCACTTCTTGAAGAGCACTGAGACCAGTTTTGCGGCAAAACTTAGCGTTCTCTCCTTCTACTCCAAGTAATTTGAATCCACTGCAACCAATAGGAGTGACGCGGAAAATTCAATTGCTTTACTTTCGGAACGTACTCTGTACGAAAACAATCCCTGTCATTGGAAACCCCTACCCCCTCTCCCCAAGAAAAATCGAAATCATTATTTGCTTTTTAGCGTCGTTTTCACGGTCCACCTCTGCTCCCTCTCACTCATCCACCCACACGCAAACACACACATTCCACTCTCTACTCCCACATCCCATGATCCTATCCTCACTCCCAGCTCGAAATGCCCACACATAGAGAATAATACTATATATCCTGATTAAAGAAAAAAAGGTAATAGACTTCGTCGGGAAAATAAATTGGCACACTCGCTTCGATACATGCAAGCATTGAGTTCCTGTTTTTTTTAATAATTTTTTTTAAAGAGGGATTTCGCATCGAGTAGCACCTGTGGCCAGTCAAATATTTGAATTATCCGTCCCACTTAAGCTGGAATTAAATACGGTGAAAATGCAGATTTTTCGTGTTTATTCCATGACTTAGCGTTTAAATCATCAGCTGCCCTTGGCACAGGTATTGGTATTCAAGGGGGTGAAATGTTTACTCGGGGGGGGGGGGGAAAGACCAAAGGGGGGGGAGGGGTTGGAGAAGGTCTTAACGTCAGTCGAAGAAACCTTGCTTTAGTGTGATAATGAGAATGAAGGCCTTGAAAGAAAAATAAAATGTGCCCAAGTTTGCAATGATCACAGCGCCGTTGAAATAACGTCGTTCACATTTTAGTACCAGATTGAAGCAGTGATTGAAACACCATAGAAACACCGTCCGGAAGGATATGTAACAGAATTATATTTGTTTTTGTCAAGAATCATGAGCCTGTGTAACATTCCTATTGATGATTTACCCCTTTGAAATACTGTTTCTTACAAATATTCACCCGACTATGTTCAGCAACAGTAACTTTTTAGCGTCGGAAAATTTGCAGCTTTACCTTTTGATTGTAACGCGGCCAGCAATTAGTCGGAGTAATAAAGCGACGCAGTATTGGAGAAATGGACTTTCGAGAGAATTCAATGCAACGAAAAAGTGAAAGTGGAGAGATAGAGAGAGAGGGAGGACATGAATCAATCACCACCACCTGAATTTAATTAAACTCGGAAGTGTTAGGCGAGTCCGCATTCAAACGTGAAAAATACTGCGAATAAATGAAAATTTTAAGCACTTGGTAAGGAAATATAAAGCGGGGACGGATGGCATTGGCGTTGGTATGCAGTTAAGTACGAAGCAGTTAAAAAGTGAAGTGGGAAGGTTATGACGCCCACATGGAAACCGAGTGCTCGAAACTCAAAAGCATCCTCAAATCAATCCCAATCTTCTGGAAGCCGCTGGGAAGAAAAAATAAATAAAAAATATTAACGCGGGAAATATTTTTATCCTGGGCCATTCATAAGCTAGATAAACAAAAATTTTGTCTTAGAGACTTGATGGGGACAGGCAAGAGAGAAGTAACCTGTACGCACGAGACTAGAGGAAATAGAAGGGGGAGCAGTGTATACGTGTGTATGCATTGGAGTATGTTGCTCTATTGTGTTTTGTTTGGAGTCGCAAGATATTTATTTGATAATTGTGTCCATCCAAAATCCTACCTTAAACGGTAGATTACCTAATAATATACAGACGAGTACACTCACGTAATTGCCCTACAATCACACCTACGATAAGTTAAAAATTGAACAAATTTGAACGAACATGTAAAAAAATAACTCGATACTCATATATCGATGCACGCACATACATACATATAGACATGCATAAAATTATATTTACATTATTTGTGTGAAACCAACTTCTGCTTTTACGTCAATCTCACGAAAAATAAAGCCTCTTCGCGTAATGCGGAGTCACGTTTGCAGCAGAACAAGAGGAACGAGAGAAAGAAAGGGGCATCGTAACAAAGAAGAAAGGGATAAAGGCGGAATTTACTCCCCGAGTCGGGAAGGGATTTGGATGAGGAGTGGGAGGAGGGTTTTGAGGGTTGGGAGGATCGTGCGGGAGTGACGAAGAAGGGATAAAGGGGTGGAAGTGGAGTAATTGGAGTGGAGTGGCCAGATGAAGGTGGGCTGAGAGGGATAGAGGGGACAAAGTGGAAGGAGAGACTGTTGAAGAGGGAATCGATAGCACGTGTTACGCCCTCCGTGCGCGCTTGTGAAACAGCCAGCAGCGCACAAACCAGGCTCCACAACGGGGGGGAGGGTAAGAAAGGGGGGTCGACGCATTCCGGGCATTTCGACCCGAGAGCGAAACGATCGATTTGCTTCCTCCACTTGATGTCGAAGGCGATCACGAAACAGACACACCAGGAGTCGGGTTTCGAAGATAGGCAGGGGACTAGCATTTTGGGAACTTAGGAATCCACCAGCTGCCCTCTAATGATTTCGAGGGACACCAAATCTAATGCATTTCAAGGTTTTAGGTCTGGAAGCTACTGAAGCTCAATTAGTACCGAACACTGCACCACTAGAATAGACAAATTAATGTCTCTAAATATCTCTAAATTAAAAAGATACCTTTGAATTTTTCTACCAAAGTTCAGAGATGAAGAGGGACCTGATATAGATTAGTTTGCTAGGTGGGGAGTCACAAAATGTTTATTTGATAGTTGGGTCCATCCAAAAACCTACCTTAACCGGTAGATTACCTAAAAAAATATATATATATATATATATATATATATATAAATATATATGTATTTCGAGAGAGAGAGAGAGGGTCATGTTGACGTAAATTAAAGCTGTATACAAAACTTTACATCACTAATGTTCTGTACTGTCTTATTTAATTAGACAATTGTCTCATATGCGAAATGAAATGACAGAAGGTAATAAGTAAAGAATTTTTAAAAAATGTAATGTTATCTTGGTATGAATACACACAATTAGGCTGATAAACTTGGACAGTTTTGCGTTCGCACTTCCCAGTTAATTAGGATGGTTCAACCGACACTGTGTGGGGCAGAGACCCGCGCAAATCAAATGGACAAGGGAGAACGCACGATAATACATTCATTTCTCACACTCGCCTCGCATCAGATGAACCAAGTGACGGGATCCTTTATGATAACTACTGACGAGACGGACGCGTAAATTAGACCCGAAGAACTCAAATTCCAACGGACGAAGAAGGAACTCGGAGGCAGCGACGAAGCAAGCAGAAAACAGCGGATACGACGTGCGAAGGGAAATATCGTGGAACACGAAAGGAGTCCGGCGACTTGGTTACTTATCTCTTAAAAAAGGGAGACTGGAAAAGATGGGTTTCATTTTCACGCGTAGAGGGCGAGAAAATGGAAAACAAGGACTGAGAAAATTGGAAGGGGATGAACGCCCCAGAACGCCATTGGAGAAAGAGCCGGTCGGCCGCGGTTTCGCATGCAGCAGACTCGAGGAAAAAAGAGAAAGGGGAGGGAAGGGCCTCTATACCACTCCGGGTGTGCATTGCAAAGAAGCAGCTGCAGGATAATCTAGTCGAGGGAGAGGCGACTTCCATCTAGGCGAGAATAGAGAAAGGGGTAATGAAGGCAGGACCGTGAATGGGAAATGGCCGACCCGAGTGTGGGCACACAGTCTCCCGCTCCCAGCCGCTTCGTGTTCGATTAAAGGGATGTTTTGGACGTGAGCAGCGAGAATAGTAAAACTGTTAACAAAAGGATATCGCTCGAGAATAAATGGCCACATGACTGCGCATTATGGTCTTTAAAATACATCTCCCTCGGGACCATTGAAGGATACGGTTCCATTGCGGAGAGCGACGGCATTAATTTTCTGAAGTTAATTTGGGCAAGCTTTTAATCTAAAGCCCATTGATATTACTCTAGGTTTAGTACCGTAACAAATAGACCACGAATACATGTCTCACGTTCCCCATCTCTTAGTGGTTTGAACCCCAGGTCAATAAAGTCTGATTTTCACTTCTCTCCTCTATTCTTTTTTTTCAGTGAATCATCCTTGCACACTTCATTGTCCTATCGCTTTGATACTCTATACCAGAGAGCCTTTTATGTTTCCCAGGTCACCAACAACATTGACCACATTTGGAAATTAATGTCGAAGTTTATAGCCATTTATATCGAGCTTTTAAAATGTTCTCGTTGAGGTACAAGTGCCTGCTTGATGTTTCGCTCTCATCCATTCAATCAACATGACCAAGTGATGATGAGGCCATCGAAACATCTTTTGCTCACATTCAATTCTATTTCTTATAATTCTTCACTCAAACTTCTCTCCGATTTTGTTACAAAGGATTGACAAGTACCCCATCCTTTTGTCGACACTTATACTCATCCAGATTTCATTCCAATGAACTCAAGTCTCACGCCAAGGGGTATCTTTTTTTCTACGCTCTTAGATGATCGAGGTGGTTTGAAACTTCATATATTACCCAACTACACTGAAATGTGGATAGGACGACACTCTTTTTAAGTAAGATAAATATTTTTTTTAAGTATCCTACTGATTGAGGAAGATTTCAGATGCACAAAGGCAGTTACATTTACGCCTTGCCGAACATGGCACAATCAAACACCCTGCCCATACTATTGTAAACGCTTTTTCAATGTTGCATTCATTCCATCTCCTTTCGTTTCGCTCGAGAACCCTCTTCTTTTCCTCCCTTTGGCATTCCTACCTATGCCTATTCCTACCCTCCTATCAGGATCTATCCATCACCAACCAAGCACACTACATCCTTTTTTCATGCCTCCACTAGAAATTTCCCAACAACTCTCATTCTTCACCTACCAGGGCCATTAATTTTTTCTTTGTTAGTATGCCAAAGCAAAACAGACACTGAGAACACCCAATGAATTACTGAATGATGATTCGGTCCATTTGACATCAATCCACTTTAATTCATCCGGGGAGGCTTGCAAAAATCTATAATGACTCCATATTTGGTCTTATATTTTGCTTCAAAATCACGAAATGCCCTCATCTGGATAAACAGCGACCGGAAGGCCGAGCGTTTTCAAAGCAAGAGAAAGAGACAACAATGGGCGGCGAACCAAGGGCAATGGCAGGGTTACGTCGAAGGTCGCCCCATCTCCTTCCCCACCCGTCCCACCTTCACTATGAATGAATTATGGCAAAGGAAACAAATGCACAGAAATTTTACTTTCGGCATCGCCCAGTGGGGTTAAAGGGATTCCACTTCGGCACAGGCAAAGGCGTTAGAACCGAGTACTTCCGAGGCGACAGGGGAACATCGGCAAGGAATCCACGATACGTGCACGCCTCGGATCGAATTCTTGACGACGCCAGTGTTAATACCATCTCACCGCCGCATGCTCTTTGAAGGAGTTCCCGACCATGTTTTCAGGGGCGCACTCCCTTTTTCTACGTTATCACGTGTTTTTTTTACTACTCCCTCTTTTTCTTATTTTCATTTTCATCTGTAGGGACGATCGGAAGGACTGAGAGGCGCGGCACTCATCTTTTCAGGCATGACAGCGCAGTATTCGCACGGCACGGGCTATGTTTTTTTTACGTTTTTTCTCCTCCTTTTTTTGTGAAAGGATCAGAGGGAGGTGAGAGGACGGAGGGAGAGGGAGGGAGGGTCGGAATGGGAAGTTGATAGGAAAGGGGTGAGGGAGGGCGGCGCGGGGATACAACAATGGCTTCGACATGTCCTCACTGATCTCCAGCCGCCCTCCTCCGCTTTGCCGGAGTGTCCGTAATACGCCTTTCCGCCAGGCCCCAAGCCATCCTCCCTCCCTCCCTCCCACACCTCATCTCCCTCCCAATCCCCTTCACTCCTCCACGCACACAAATGCCACCTGGCGAACGCAATTCAAACGAGAAACGACTTCCAATCACAAGTGGCGGCGGAGGGAGAGGAGGCTGGGATTTGCACTGTGGTTGGCAGTTCAATTCCTACGCTCCAGAGCAAGTTCACTTCACATCCTCCCCCCGGACCCACCCCCCACATCCCTACGCCAACGACACCTATTGCCCTGCCCCCCCTCCCTCCACAACCCACCCCGACCCGCTCCCGGTTATACATTCCTCCCCGAAACCAAGAGTGAGTGAGGGGGGGGCAGGGAAAGGGATACATTTTGACGATGTCCTTTCTGTTTCAGCAGCAGGGACTAGATTGCGAGGAGGTGATGAGGAGGAGGGTTTTAAGAGGGGGGGGGAGAGGGGTAGGGGGTTAATTCTCGACCGCGTGCTCAATCATAAAAGAAAGAAACACGGATTCGATGAAAAACTGAGAGTAATTTCCAATAGTGACACAGCATGGCGGACTTTCCACTCTACTTAAAAGGGACGAACATTTTGGATTTATCTTCCTCCTGCACTGTACTGTGGAAAAGTGTTTTTTTAATTTACCTCAAGACTGGTTATTCGACAATATCCCAGCTTTGCTCGTATTTTTTTAAACATGAAGCAAAAAATCCCAAGTTCCACGAGACAGCGAGAACACCACTGCAATGTTGTCCGACTCATTGGTTTTAAATTGCTCACCACAGTTTATTTTCACATCTCAGTTAATGTTTAGATCAAAGTTACGATACTGGTTGGGAATGAAAGAAATGTTAGCAAAAAACTAAATGCTGTGAAATTTCGAATATCATAAGCCCTTAACCAATGTGGCTCGTCTCTTTCTTCTGGCTATGCGTGCCACGAAATGCACTGCTCCTATCCTGTATGATGTATGATTGTTTATCTACTGTCCTTTCTTCATGTGTGCTGCCTATTCCTACTTTGGTGGGTGAAACAGTCCTCTGACGCCATCTCTTGAACAAAGAATCGGGGCACGCGGTTGCATAAAAGATTCGCAGATATCAGTGTAAATTACGTTTATTCGATGGCTCAAATGGTTAGAGCATCGGCCCGGTAAGTCGAAAGATTCGTTGTTCAAGTCTCGGTCAAGGAAATATTTTTGCACTAGTGATCTGCTCGATTCCTCCTTCCCCACCTCTCCTGCGTTCGTTCTTTGTGTTCCTATCCCTTTTTCTTTATCTATTTCCATGTGAATGAATATTTGTTCGCCTTATGGCGGGATTTCGTGTTTGAATGAGTGTGTGTGTGTGTATATATAAAAAAACCATAAACACAGTAATCAACCCAAAGGTCGGTGTAGTAAGTGATGGCAGAGTTCATCCAGTACTAAGCCCGACGGCGTGTGAAAATCCACACATCATGGTAGGGGGGCCAGTTCCTTTCCCTGTGCCGGTTATGGTTTCCCAGGAAAATTTGGTACTAGAAAAATCACATAGCTTGGTGTATCTATTTATATATATAGCACTATCATTTCCTCTGAGGAAGGGGTAGCTAAATTCCGTCGAAATTATCTAGAAATAACGTGTAAGTGTTTTTTATATGTATCTGTACATATATATATAACTTTTGGACGGCACAATAGAACACAGAATAAAACAGATAACACGTAAAAGGACACTCACACTGTAGATGATTTAAGTTTTCGGCCTACTCCGAGAGCTTAAATCATCTACAGTGTGAGTGTCCTTTTACGTGTTATCTGTTTTATTCTGTGTTCTATTGTGCCGTCCAAAAGTTATATTGCTCTCGTGAGTACTTCCGCATCATCGATATATATATATATATATATATATATATAATATATATATATATATATATATATATATATATATATATATATATATTGTGGGGGTGGACAATATTCCTGTAGAAATGTTGAAATGGTTAGGGAAAGGTGGGAAAAAGGCCATATATGGACTGATTCGAAGTATCTATGAGGAAGGAATCTGGCCGGAAGATTTTGTGAGATCGGTGTTAGTTCCTATTCCAAAAAAGGCAAAGGCTTCGTCATGTGAGGATTACAGAACAATAAGTTTGATATCCCACGCAGCTAAAGTTATTCTCAGGATCATCAACAAAAGGATAGAGAGTAAGGCAAATGATTACTTAGGGGATGATCAGTTTGGGTTCAGGAAAGGAAGAGGTACGCGTGATGCCATTGCAGTAATGAGATCACTAATCGAGAGGAATATAGAATACAATCAGGACGTTTTTGCCTGTTTTGTAGATTTCGAAAAAGCGTTTGATAGAGTTTATTGGGAAAAATTAATGCGTGTATTGCAGAAAATAGGAATGGATTGGAGGGACAGGAGACTGATCCGCAACCTGTACATGTCTCAGACTGCTCAGGTGCGAGTGGGGAACGGAGAGTCCGGATGGGCAGTGTTAGGAAGAGGTGTAAGGCAGGGTTGCCCATTGTCACCGGTACTGTTCAACGTATATGTAGAGGAAATGATTAAAGAGGCATGGGAAGAACTGGAGGTTGGAATGAAAGTCGGAGGGGAATTCGTAAAATCGGTTAGGTTTGCTGATGACCAAGCATTAGTTGCTCAGTCAGCCAAGGGGTTGCAAGCATTGCTGAGTGAATTGGAGGTTCAGTGCGATAAATATGGGATGAGAATCAATATTAATAAAACAAAGGTTATGCGATTTTCCAGAAAGAAAAAGGCTAAGCTAAATATTAAAATAGGCGGGGAAAAAATAGAGCAGGTGGAACAGTTTACATATCTCGGAAGTGTTTTGGACCAACACGGTCAAAGTGGTAGGGACGTAAGGAGAAGAATTGCGCTAGGCAAGGAGGCTTTCTCAAGGAGGAGGGAGTTGATGACGGGGACGTTGAGTAGGGATGTTAAGACAAGACTCGTAAAAACTCTGATATGGAGCGTAGCTATGTACAGCGCGGAAAAGTGGTCGCTGAAGCAGGAGGATAGACGTAGATTGGAGGCTTTTGAAATGTGGGTGTGGAGAAGAATGGAGAAGGTGAAATGGACCGAAAGGAAAACAAATGAGGAAGTACTAGAAATGGTGGGGGAGGAGAGGGGTTTGTTGAGAGGAATCCTATGGAGGCAGGAAAAATGGATGAAAGGCGTATTGAGCGGTAGTGGAATGTTGAAGAGGGTAATAGAGGGGAGAATGTTGGGCAAGCGAGGTAAGGGTAGGAACAGGATAGGGATGTTGGACGGGATGAAGAGAGGAAAGAAGTACTCCGAGATGAAGAGGGACCTGATATAGATTAGTTTGCTAGGTGGGGAGTCACAAAATGTTTATTTGATAGTTGTGTCCATCCAAAAACCTACCTTAACCGGTAGATTACCTAATAATAATGATAATATATATATATATATATATACACATATATATACATACATACTTTTCAAGTCAAATCCTTTATATATTTAATGGAGTATTTATCCACCCCAAATAAATAAATGATGGTGATTTTTTATCACGAATAAACGACGAGGAAGTACTAACAGCCCGCTTTCATGCGAACCGATGCAAAATTTGCCTCCTTCACGGCTGAGTTCCTTCACCCCGAGGATAAAATGATTGGAAGGAAACTAAACTTCAATATGACGCGTGCTGACATGTCAGAGGAGCATGCCCCACTGCATCATTGACCAGCCAAGGGAGTGAAATTCAAATTGGATGTGGTGCAATGATCCAAGTGATGAATCGTCTCTGTTGCATGTAATTCCATCTTCCAATTTAAGATGCAATAGTGACGGGGTAAAAAAATGAGGCTTCCAGGGAAAAGAAAAAAGGGGCATCAAAACGTAAAGAGGATTTAGAGATTTCATCGATGCATGACTTGTGAAAGGTCACTCCATCTTTGGGAGAACCTCGTCTATGAAAATACTGTGGAGAGAGGTTTTTATAAGAAACCAAGGAACAAATAAATTTAAAAAACACGGGAATAAATGAGGCGTATTAACGTGCCCCACTCGATGGAGAATCTTGAGAAGCGCACATTCTGATAAACCTCTTCATTTTTTCCGTCCGATGTGAGGCAAGTGAAGCACGACCCCAAATTAAGACGAATTATATTGGTCGAGTTGGACTAAAACAAATAAGAAGGTAAAATATAGCTCTTAAGTGAATCTCGAGAAGGAATACAACCGTTTGCTTCCTCGAGGAATCCCCGAAACACTCGGGGAATTTACGTTCATTAGCCTGGAGTGAATCGAATTATTGAAAAAAAAATATTTAACTATCCGAATCGAGACGCAAATCACATTGCAATGCCCCCCTCGAGAGAGATTTAAAAATGCAATAAGGGATGAAGCAGTGGGAGGGGGTGGAGAAAAGATAAATCCTTGACCCTCACATTTAATTAATCGAACGAATCCCTCTCATCAAGAGGACGAGAACATTCTTCGCGTGGTCATTCTCCGTAGGGTGTGTGACGGCGGACGGAGTTGAAGTATGCAAAGAAACGTCCACCTATTCAATCGCCGGCTCTCCCATTCCGTCACGGATGGAGGCTTCCATTCGGAGCGACCGGGGAGGAAGAAGGGCGAGAGAGGGAAGAGGAAGGGGGGAGGGGTGGAGGCGGATAAGAAGAGGCGGAAGGTGAGCCGGAGGGAGGGCGGAGCTAGACCGCATCTCAGAGGCGCAATGACCACTAGTTCCGGACTAGCCGGTATCGGATATCCGGCAGACACAGTTCGGGGGAGTATATGAAGGGCCGCGGGGAGATAGAGATGGCCCTTCGTCCCAGAGGGGGAGGGGGCGTGGGGGGGGAGACGGTAGATAGGGTGGTGGAAATAGGGCGAGTGGACGGGAAAGGGAGAGAAAGGGCGCAGGGAGCTGGGATAAGGTATCCAAGGGGGAGTGGGGCCCACCACCAAGAAGGAACGACCGCAGTCCTGAGGGCCACTTTTCGACTCCCCTCTTTTCACTCCGTCCGCCTTACACGACCGAATTCGCCCCATTTTGCTACATTATTCTCCCGCTCTCTCCCCAGAAACCCGTAAGTTTGCATTTCCAAGCGAAAAATATCCAGATTCTTCCCTTCAATTTCGTAAGAACATTGGGCGTTACGTGGAATGGTTTAACGGTATCAAATATTTAAAAGTAAAAATAAAGCAAACAGGGTTTTTCAGCCGCTTTTGAACGCGTGCCTGTCAGGTTTTATTCTTAAAGTCAATTTATTTTAGCGGTGGGGTAGGGTTTACCGATTTAGGGTAGGTTTTAGATGCACTCTACACTCAACTGGGCTCCTATGCACTGACTAAAATGACACAAAACACCCTTAAATCCCATGATACATTATATTAACTTTTTTTTAGTCCTGAGTACTTTCTACCGCCCTTACATATCATCCATAATACCTATTCTTTTCCTCCCTCCATATTGCTTTCCCGGCATTCTCCCCACTATAACCATCGCTTCTGTCAGTATCTTCCCTTGCATTCACTTGTCCCGTCTCTTTCAAAATCACTTCATTAGAAGTCTCTTTTCTCCTATCATCACTAGCAATCCATCGTTTGCCTTCCATTTTAATTTTTCATTTTCTACACACTCATGCATCAAAGCTCTATTCAATACTTATCATCTTGTCTTAACTTCCAATGTTCCGACCCATACAA
Source organism: Hetaerina titia (assembly GCA_037158775.1). Classification (NCBI taxonomy): domain Eukaryota; kingdom Metazoa; phylum Arthropoda; class Insecta; order Odonata; family Calopterygidae; genus Hetaerina; species Hetaerina titia. The sequence goes on along the minus strand of CM073778.1, from coordinate 89,219,836 downwards.
AGTATTAAAGCCCGATATTAGAGTTATTACCTAGAAACATAAATAATTTTATTTGCATCTTTACTTAACGTATCGCACGTGTAAAGTGTAAAATGAAAAGTGTGAACAAATATTCACAAATCATTCCATCTCGATCTAGAGTAGGTTGCTGGATTGTGCTTTGTTTGGAGTCACAAGATATTTATTTGATAGTTGTGCCCACACATAAACCTACTTTAAACGGTAGATTACCTTATAATAATTCCATCTCACAGAGTACATGCATAAAATAGACGGATGTTTAAACTTAAAAGTACGTGATTTAAACATTGTTCCACAGCAGAGCTCTTTCTAACCCGTCCAACTTGTCCAAATTCCTTGACTCCTAGCCCCTCGCATCTTTAAAATCTTGACTGTCACAAAAAAGGGAAATGGATCAAACGCGGAGAGATATGCGCAATAGAATAGGCGCTAAAGGGACCCGGAGGCGCCGCATTACGGAGAGGTAAGCCGATATTTAAAAAAAAAGATTGGTGACGAGGTGCAACAAAGGTGCCCGCGTTGCGCCGGGACGAAATGGCTTCGCAACGCGCCATGGAAAATAATTTGATTTTTTTATCGCACCATGTGCCTCCGTCTTTGTGGGAGGGGAAACTTCAAAGACGCAATGTAAAGTAAATTTCCCGATGGCCACTACCTTCCGGAGGAATCCGAAGCACTTAAACTGTGCAGGCATGATCATATTCTGACGTCGACCGCCAAAACTGCAAAAAATAAACCTTTCCGCTGCATTACATTAACGTCCTTATTTGCAGAACTCATTTTTCTGTGAGAAAACAAAAACAAAGGTTCAAGACGAAACTAGGGAATGCATCGCTGATGCCTTAAATATTCTAAAAGTATATCGTAAACAGATATTCTGTGAATTTAGTTTTTTAGCACTCTTCAGAGACTTTTTAACGCTGGAAACGTGATCTAAAACGCATATCGGGAGGGTTCGGAGACGCAAATTTTCGAAACTATGGGATTTCGGATGTATTTTCAGAAAAATTTCAGAAATATTTTCAATATCATGTAAACAACGGTGGATGGGTGCAGGCATGATTACGCCGTTGCCACTCATAGTCGTATTAAAGCGCGAACGTAATATCAGTTTGTCGTGAAAATGGAACGCATCTCTGCCCCATTAGTCTGTGGTCCTCATTTACCCTACGAGGATGCATAAAATTTCGGATTTTCGATGTCAATTTATATGAAAACTTAAACGGAAAAATCCCATTTCATCATTTTTCATTTGATAGAGATCATTTAATACTAAAATATCAGAACATCTCATCAGAATAACATATACCTGACATCTCAATGTAACAAACTTTTCGAACTCCCTAATTTAGATAAACTTTTTCGACATGAATGGGTGATGTAAAACGAAAAGAAAACCACCAATGGTAAGTTCCCCATTCTTTGTAGGAATGCAGAGAACTTTAAAAATATATCTACGATTGTTCCACAAATACTTTCTGCTTGATCTTGCTAAATTCGATGAAAATTTAGAAAATCGACTCAAAGAACAATGAGAATAAACGCAACGTACACACCAATGCAGTCGATGGAGATTACTATAAACTCGCCGACGATTCGAACATGTTAACATATGAAAATGGCATGAAGTAAATTTTAATGTTAGTACGTATTCACATTAAATCGCGAGGTTAATTAACATTGGGTAAAATCCAATTCATGTCCGACGCACATCACTAAACTTTGCGCTTAAAAACGAGGAACGGTATCGGCCAAGATAACCTTTAGTACGACTTGAAATTCATTTACCGCCGCGCCGGGACACCGGTATCAGGTCACATTGGCTCCGGCTAATGGAATCACGGCTAATTTTCGAATCGAGGGCATGTGCAGTTTTGCCGTTGGAGGCATCGGATGAGCACCGGGACCCTCTACGGTAATCTCCGCAAGCAATCCGCCCCCCGATTGTCGTCCGATGTTGCCTGCAGTTCATGCATGGCAACGCATCAGCAGCCTAAGTCAACTACCGAAACTCGCGCTGAGACTGCCACTGCGATGGATTAGACCCGCAGGGGGCCGGGGCATCCCCCGGAAAGAAACCAAAACACGAGCACTGCAAGTACGTCATAGGAGAGAATAATACCCTCTCAACATTGAAGGTGGAGACAGAAAAGGAACAAATAATCCTATTCCGACGAACGCGGACCAACATGTAGTCTAATATATATACTCCAAACCGGAGACGCTTGAAGAACAACACACATGTGACACGGTTGGAGAATAGAATTTTAGTTTAATAAAATGTGGTGTTTCACAGACATTTTTAACTAATTATTTCATGCTATGGTATCAGATTTAATGATATTTGGTGTCATGTTAGTCAGGGCTTATTAGAAGAGTAGTTAATGTGCAATGTCAAGGATCAATGTAACAGACCACAACCCTATAGACTGTTTCTAATAAGTAAATACCACAAAACTAGGTAAAATACCGTAATAATAATATAACATATAGCAGTTGAAATGAATGATAAAAATACTCGATGGGGGATCGTAACCTTTCTACTAATTACAGCTGGCGGGATGAACGATTGTCGCGGATATTGTCGTTTGCATGCACGGACAAGCAAACGACTTCTGAAACAAAACAAGCGCTGCTATAGCTTCTCAATGAATCAGTAGATGGCGATGCAGGATTAAAACTGTGTTATGAAGCGCCAATATTTAAATATAAGCAAACGGCCCTTACTTCATGAATGTGCCTCGTACAACTTTTGGAGTTCCACTGAGTCGGCGATGTCTGCAAGCAAAGTGGGCACGTTAATCTAACCTCTCAATGAAATTTCTTTTCCGAAATTTTGACGACGAATCGGAGCTTGGCCACTAAAATGAGTATAATGACACCCACGGCTAAGCACGGAAGCGGGCGAGCATGACGTCCTGTATAGCACGTAATTCACACTGGGGTACAAGGAAACGGATGGGTAAAAGCAAAAGGCGAGCTTATTTCAGCACTGGATGAAAAACGACAGACTTCAGCAGGCGTTTCATCGGGGAGGAATGGTTTTTTTATACGTCTCACTTAACCTTTTTCTCTCAGGATTATTAAGCTGTTGGCTTTCGTTTACGTTCATATCTGAGAAGCAAACAACATAAAAAGGCAAGTGCATGCACAGCCGACCATTCGTGGCCCGGTTATCTACATGCCCAAGCGGTGACACCACCGCTAATGCTTACGAGAGAAGTTTCAACGGAGGGAGGGAAAGAGAAAAAATGAGTCGCTTAAACTATTCGCGGGAGAGAGAGAGGAAAAAATAAGCATTGTTGCCGGTGCTTGACCCTCATTCCAGCATCCCATTATACAAACGGTTGAGTTAGACCGAAAGGGACACTCCCCCTTTCGCTACCTGCCGTGAAAGGAGGACACTATTCAGATCAACAACTGCTCCGTGCATTTATTATTAGCATTATGAAAAGAACGAAATTATGCGATCAAACGGACTATGTCGATGTTTCGCGATGCGTGACGAAAGCCGGCAGACTTCGCTTGTTCGAAACGATTGACGGGATTACTGCCTCGATAATGAGGAAGAGAAAAATGCACCAATAAATTATGTAAAATATTCTTGGTGGTGAATTCCAAGAGAAGATAAATAATTTTTAACGGACGCTAACTTTTCACAACAAACGTCTCATTTCAGAATTGGATTAAAATAGTTGACTCTAACATTAATATCAAGAAACAATGAATTAAAAAAAAGATGCAAGATAAAAAAAACTGGCCTTTAAAAAGATCGAAAATAAGACTTCTGCAGTCCGAATTTTACACTACCCTCAATATTTAACAAGGAACAAGAAACGACGTGTTATATTTCAGCCGAGATAACTGACGGTCTATTAAGAAGATTTTCAAAAAGTTCAATTTTTCCAGTTCTCTCCTTACCCTAGCCATTTCTAAGGTCTTACGTATCCCCAACATAATCCGTAAACGCCACTCTTGGGTATTCCACGCACCAATTTATAATCGGAGTAACTCTTAATGCGGAGGAACTTCGAACAGTTCACTCCACCAAAAAAAATAAGGAACTTTTGAAAAAAACTTTTCCCCCCATGATGAGCGATTCTTCCAACCCCAAAATTTTTCTCCCCTGAAATGCGATCCGCGCGGGAGAATTACTTTACAACTGAAACGAAACGACTGAGGTATAAATTACTCGGCTGGAATTGATGCAGCCGCCTTGTGCGGTGTCGCCACCTCAGACAACCCAGACCGTCAACCTCTCCGCCCGACAAATTTCATCGAGGCCCATATCAATGTGGAAGAACCGCCACCCTTGGAAATAGTGCACTGAATCGAACGCCCACCCCTCAACCTTTTTTGCCGGGAATATATATATATATATATATTTTATATAACCCTCCCTCTTTCGACCCCTCGAGAAAATGAAGTCCCGGAAAAACCAAGCAAAAAATCATTTCCGGCGCTAAAGCCGTCGGGATGACTAAGGAGTGACATAACTCAGCGGGCACAAAAATTCCGCACACACACCTCTCTCTCTTTCTCGCCATAAGGGAGCGCATTCGGGAGAGGTGGAGAAAGGGTTCAACAAAAAGAGCAAAGAGGAAGAGGAGATTACAGCAGCAGCAGCAAAGGGGAAAGAGGTGGTGCGACCTAGGGTGGTGTACGCGGAGGGAGATGCAAGAGGAGAATCATGGCGTCTACGACCTGGACTAAAACACACTCTCTCACGCTCCCAAAGGCCCGAGCAAATTGCAAAACTCCATCCGGGGAAGGAGCGGCCACGGGTTCGGGAGAGAGACACGGGGGGAGGTCGGAGGGTTTAAGAGCGGGCGGAGAGGAAGGGCGTACACTGGGTGACGAACTGCCCATGATGCCTCCTCCCACCTCTCGGTGCTCGAGGTGAAGGGAAGGGGTGGGGGGAGGAGGATATTCAGCGTGGAGTGCGAGGGGGGATGGGGGGGGGCTGAGCGTAGGGAAGCGTGATGAGGCAGTGGGGGGAGTGGGTGGGGGAATAGGTGGCGAGAGACAGGAGTACACTCTTGAGGGTTGAGGGTGGGGAGACATAAGTCAGGATACGGAGAGGAAGGGAGGGAAGAGAGAGAGAAAGAGGGGGGGAGGGGGTCGGAGGAAATGGAAAGGGTGAGACGGGGACCTTTTAGGTCGAACGGTTATTGCTTTTCGCTCCAAAGGTCTCCAGTAAGGAGCAGAGAAGGATATAAGGAGTATAAGGCACCCGAAGATGTGGAAGAGATAAAGGAAAGAAGGACTGATGACGGGGATGGAGTAAGGGGAGAAAAGGGAGAGAGAGCGAGGGAGGTTGAGATGCAAGGCATAACACACTCTTGAGGGTTGAGGTCAAAGAATTAGGACTCCTCAATATGGATCCCGAACGTCTTGATCGAAGAGGCAGTGCAGGGCAAATCGGGCGCAGGGTGCAAACATATAGGCCCATGAAGATTATTACCCTCGACAAATGTAGAAAACGCTCTCATATAAATGGAAGACGGAATTTGTATGGAAAAAAACGAGCTAATAATTGTTGTTTGAATACTGATACTTTTTTTACTAAAGGATCTTAAAATAAACGTGAGCCGATACACACATTTTTGGTGGCTTTTCTGCCAAATTTTCGCTCTATATACGACCATTCCTCAATGAAAATCTCCAGCACTACGAATGCTTTCAGATCATTGAATTTTAGCAACCATATAAAGAGGTGGGATTCACTAAAATGATAGTTTTTAACTCTACATACGTAGGTTCATTGATGTTGAACAGGACACGCTCACTGATTCACGGAGATGGTCTCGAAATCACGTGGTAATACTATGCTGGATTACACGAGAACCGGCTCGACGGGCAAAATCCATCCCGAACTTCGTCAAAGAATTAATGAACTATGAGTGGGTTGTACTGGAGGTCTTTAATTCGTCCCCGGGCAGTACTTAACGCATTCCGAGAAATTGAAAAGACAACAACATGGGTACGGAACATTCCGTGACTTGAGCGCAACAAAAAAAACAAGTTTCACGACGTGGGAGTGCATTCAAATGAGCGAACGGTGAGGAAGTGACCGTTCCGATTCTTAAAACGACCGGTATCTCAATTAGCAGAAAAATAAAAAAGGGAAATAAGAAACTAGGTTCCGGAGCCATCTTCTTCTTTTTGGCAAACAAAACCTTAAGCGCAAACAGTTAACCTTAACAAACCGAGAAGGCTCCCTGGAGCGCGAGCCTCCTCCAATCCCTCACAACCGAATTAAACGTGTAAGTATTCAAACTCGAAAGAAGTATAGAGGTCTTAAAAAGTTTTTCGGCAGCAAAAGAGATAGAGAGAGAGCCGCATGAGAAGTGAATTGCAACTTCCCCATATATACCTACACACATACACAGACTCCTCAACTTACAAGTTAGCAGTCGTGTTGGGGCGGAAGAAGAAGGGCGGGGTGGGTTGGGAGAGCAGATGGGGGTTGTAGTGGGTGGGAGAGGGAGGAGAAAGAGATGGAGAAAGGGGGAAGGGTGGGAAGTGAGGGCGGGAAAAAATCTCCGGGAGAGTTTTACTCCTCGCTTGGCTCGGCGCAGGTTCCCTGACGACCAGACGTTCGGGACACGAAGGGCAGTGGTGGGTGGAGAGAAGAGGATAAGGGTGAAGGGGGGAGGTGAGTGGAGGAGGATTTCCGCAGCGATAGGGCAGCGCGCGGAGAAAAATATGAAGCTGAAAAGGTTTGCGAGGAGGAGGTGGGCGAGAAGCACGGGGTCTGCTGAAAGGGGGCATTTTGGAGGACGGGAGGGGAGTGGGGGGCGACTGCCGGCTGGAGGAGGAGGTGAGTGTATTGGGGGTGGGAGTGTTGGGGTAGTGGATGTGTGGAATTACGGCCGAGGTGGTGGTGCTGATATCCCGGGTCCATTTCGGAGCTGAGTATCACCTTGTGTGGGGCACAAAAGACCCCGGGCATCAGGCGCACTGCTCCGGATAGAATACTTTCAATCGGGGGGAGGTTGAGATGAAGGTTGAGGCGTGTGACGGGAGAGGGGGCAAGGGAGCGAAGGTGGAGGCAGTAAAAGGGGGTGGGGGTATGTTGGAGGAGGAGGAGCCGAAACTGGAGGGAAGAAAGATTGGTGTGGGTTAGTCCTCCTCTTCCCCAAGGGAGATGGGAAGAGGGTGGAAAAGGGGAGGGTAATGGCGGCAAACTCTTAGGGGTGAAAGGTGATGAGAAAAACAAGCGGCTTTCGACCGAGTTGGATCGAATGTTTACGGCCGATGGTTTCATGGTAGCTCCCGGATAATTCCGAACCGTGCTGGGCGTAAGTGTATAACAACCATTGAACAAGACGGAAAGACTTCTTCGGAATATCCCTTCGCAAAAACCAGTATAGATTCTGCGATTGCGAACGTTTACGAACAAGCCGTGGGAAAGCTCAATATTCCCCTTGATTACCAGGAAACGTTGCCATAAAGTTTCGGTTTTAATAAAAGTAGAGGAAAGTTGAGCGCTAAACAATACAATTGGTAGGAGTATTTTATTTTTTTACACGGCGAATATTAATAAATTGTTTGGAGCAAACATCAATTAAATCATCAATTAAAAATAAAAAAAGTACTATGAAACCAATAAACTGACAATTTGAACTCAATACTGCAATAAAGGAAAAAAATTAACTCATCATTGAAGTTAATGAATATTTTGAACCAATCCAATCGTACAAATTTTCAGTTAATCATGAAGTACAAGGGGATGTACATGCTAGAGCTAATGACTCACTTGGCGGCTTGCGGTGGAGAGAAGTTAAAAATTACGTTTTAAAATATACGCAGCCCGTTTACCACTACAATTTAAGAACAACACGGCATACGGCGCAAATGCAGAATTTAAATATTTTAAACGTCCTATTATGCTGAAAAGGTATTGAAGTACCATCATAAATTTAAAAACATCGCGCTAGCTTCAAAACGGAGAAGCATTAAAAAAATAACCGTAAAACTTTCTTTCGTTTCAATCATTGTCGGTGAATGTGAAAGAGTAAGTTTTCATAGCTTCCGTCTGCTACAGCAAAACTTTTTTTTTACGCTTTGTGCTAATCTAAACGATCTACTAAGCAAATAACACGTTTTCATGCTTGACACGTTGTTGAAATCTAAGTGCATTCCGATGAAAATTGGACGATCTTCATTTGAATAATGTGATGATGATTAGCGAGGTTGAAGAACTAATTAGCACATTCAAACAAGCATTAGAAAGTTTTCACAACGTGAAGAGCACCGAAAACGCTCGGAAGGAAAAAAAAGGTAGAGAGAGAGAGAAAGAGAGAGAAAGGAAAATAACCCGGCCAATATCAATCCCGAGCCATTTACAAACGAATCCGATTAGTCAGGCAAGAGCGCTCAAAACCGCACATTTCATCATTGAAGGAGACTGAAACGTATCGATGATGACCTACGCCTCCCCTCTTCTCACCCTCTCCCTTCCCGCACCTCCCTCCCACCCTACAACACTCACCGCTGGAAAAAACCACCTCTCACCCCTCCCTCAGAATTTGAAGACGACGTCACACTCCTGGCGCCGCAGGGCTTCCATTAATAAAGGGCTGCGATGGATGGATCGAAAGCGATGTTTCGCGAGGATCCCTCTCCACACTCTCATATGCACATGTGCCCACGCACGCACGCACGCACAAACGAGCCCAGGTGTCAAGCGATTAAGATGGTTTCTGATTCCAGTTTTTTCAAGGGAAAAATTCATTTCTCAAGGTTTCGTGCTGCCATTTTAACTACAGCACAAAACCAACGCAATCCGATGGACGCTGCTACATTTTCCACTGCAGATATTTCAGAATGTTCCCAATGAATTACACGAGGCCCGTGCCTGTAGAATTAATTCATTAAAAGGTTTTAAAAATTGGATGGACCACATCAATCGAAAAACCACTTATGGTAAGCATATTAACTCGCTTGTACATAATTTTGGAGTCCTACATGGGAGTGTTTGACTGTCGAGGCACGTGATAACGGCACCATGACACATTTATTCTGTTTTTATTTGATAGATTACAGAAAACACAAATTATTAAACAAGTTATAATATAGGAGAGTATCTGAAGGTACCTTTCAATATCATTCAAGGCGACATTGAAAAAAAATCATTCCTTTTATGGATTACATATTTACCGAGGTGTTCTCACTCATGGCTTAGCTTACAAGATTGCAACTCATTTGAAATGCAGTGGCGGTAGTTAGGTCGTTGCAGCGCGACAATCGGATGGATTGATTTATTGCACGCGTGGCCTTTCTATGCACACGCACCTGATGCGCATTTTTTTCCTTTCTTGCTGAATACGAAGCATATTCATGAGCCACTAGTTTAAAAAAATCGCTGAATTAGTCATCAATAGTAAAAATCCGATCATTTTTTTATTTTTCCCTGCTATTTTTTTTCTCGCACAATTACGTTAATTTACCACAATTCTCAGTTGTGCAGCTCTTTTATAGTCTCTCTTTCAAAGGAGTATTCCAAGTTGTTTCCCATTTCATGATATTGACCTGGTTTTCAAGAGAATTAAAAAAAAGAGTGGGTCCGGCCAACATGAGGAACGAACGCTCCTTCAGCCGACACAACCTCTGAACTCCCTGCCGGGAAATGACCCGAATTAGTGTAGAAGGAGAAAGGGAAAAAATTTTGGGCAGAACACAACCCCTCCCTCTCCTCTTTCTCCGCCTAAGCGACCGACCGAATGGCTAAATTGCTCATTGAAGGCGGCTGAATTGAGAGGGGCCGAAAAAAAAATAAAGAGGGAAGCAGCAGGATTGAGAGCCTTGTGCGGGGGGGGGCATCATTCCCTTCACCTCCGCCCACGACCCTCTCTCTCTCTTCCACCCTGCCAGAATCACCATCCCCCCACCTCGACCGACCAAAGTGCCGGCGATACACGTGGCAAAGATCATTACAGCATTTTGAGCGAGTCGGCGTCGGCAGTGGAGAGTAGGTGTGTGTGTGTGTGTGTGTGCGCGCGCGAGTGTATAAAAGGAAAGGAACTCACAAAGAGAGGGAGATGAGGAGGACGTGCGGGGGTAAGCCGTGGAGGGGGTTGGAAACGACAAGGGGGCGAGATGGTAGCAAAAGGGGGTGTGTGGCGGGCCGTTAGCGAGGCGGGGCGTGTGCACCGCATAAGCGAGCGTTTGATGCGAACGCGGGGAGGGGCGGGGGTGGGAGAGAGAGAGAGCCTGGTCCAGAGAGAGACTAGTAAATAAAAAGATACTCGGAAGGAAAGAATCGATATCACGGGAATCGATCCGCTAAAAAAAAAGATCGCGCACCCGAAAACGGACTGCGATCGTTATAAATAGCACGCGGTAGTAATCTTCGTATTTTTTTCTCGAGGTGCTTAGGCGTGCGGCGCCATCCGCATCACGATTCGAATCGTATTAACGGATTATAGAAATTAATCGCAGTCATCATTTGCCGGACGGGTAGGTTTGGTGGAAAATGCGCGGCCGCCTGCTAACAAAAAGCCGACGGACGGGTTCGATGGAATGGGTAAGTTCCCAGCGGTTTCGGTTCCTGGGAGCTCCTGATGACAAGCCATTGGTGGCTTATCGGGATCCCAGGACAACCCATGTTGGAGACGGAGAGAAAAAAAATACGTATGTATAGGGGTAAATCAGGATCTAATAGCAAGGGTTCCATATAGTTCGTGATTGCAATAGAAAGCGGAGAGGCGGGTGCAGAACGGAGGCTTCTATGAATGAGGGTTGATCATTCCCTATGCCATACAAAAGCGTTTTTGTGGTACAACGAATCATGGCCAAGAATCGGCGTGATACAGATTTAGAGTCGACTGTCTCAACTGTTTGCTGAACGAAGAGGTTCAAATCAAAATCAAATCGACCCTTAATCAAATATAAATCGAAATCAAATACAATATTAACCACATCGAAATCGAATATTAAGCCAATATAAATCGAATCGAAATATGAACGAAAACTAATTTTTTTCGAGATTCGTTTGACAAAAATCGATTTTTAAGCTATCGGCGATGCGGGTGTCATGGAGGAAGAGGTTTGAATGAGAGATGGAGGGAAAGAGAGTGAGTCAACGCCAAAGGGAAGAGAGAGAGAGAGTGAAGTGGTGTGTGAGGTCGAGTTGGTGGGAGGAGAGGAAGAGACGAGCCCAGCGCCGAGGAGCGAGGCGGTGGAAAATGGAATCGTGCACCGTTGGTTGGGGGAGGGGAGGGGGGGCAGAGAGAGAAAGAGAGATTGGTGCTATGGGAGGAACGGTTTTAAGCGCAAGAGGAAATCGCACTAGAGAGAGAATTCATCAAGGGGAAGGATGGTGCGGGGGAGCAACGGGGAGGGGGGTAAAGAATGGGGTCCTCCGATAGCTTCACCTTTAGCCTATTAGACATTTTATTGAGATATCACGCTTCTCTCTTGCCGAGGCACCGACTCCAAGGAGGAACTCGATATTTTTTCAACTTCAACGCTTTGGAGTTGGAATCCATTAAATTAAATTATGATAATAATGGAAATAACCTTCATCAACTCCACAAAAGCTTTAACGAATTTATTTACACAAATTGGCTCTCTAATAATAATGGTAATGACTGGAAATTATCTAAGAGCCTATCGTGAAGATATAAAACTTGAAAACATGTTTCCACAATCATTAAATACATAATACTTTATTTATTTTTAATATCAATTGAAGAAGATTGATCGAACCGAAAACATAACTCAAATTAACACAAACGGCTAAATAAGGCCAAAATATTTTATGGAAGATGAAAATACTTCCGCTGCGTGATAATACACGCACATCCTTAAGACCCGCTTGGTTTAAATTGCAGTCAATTGTACTCAAAACCACTTCCTTCATTGCCATTAACCGCCCAAGTGTTCCCTTCTCATATTGTTAACATATATTATTTATAATTTTTTCAAATCAATTCACCACATAAAAATGAAAAACACTGCAATGAAATTTTATAAAACGGTCGGGTCACATGAAGGAAGAACCTTATCTGTGAATCAAACAGCAACATTTGCTGACGACTAAATCAAACCCGACGACTTATTGTCACCTTCGTTCCGTTTCTATGCGCCGATGCCACTGATTCCGTTCGGATATCATTTTTGATTGCCAACACAACCCCGGATTATTCGGAAACTCCACGCCCCATTCCACAATCCAAAGAGAGCACATTAATTCCGCATTAACATTTTGAGGACCAAGTTCAGGAAGAGATGAATGGTAATGGAGGAGGGAGAAATAAATGGAGATTAAATTGCATAAAAGGCACAAGAAATACACGTGTACCTTTGCAAGTATGTATGTGCGCCCCGACTCTAGTACACAGGTGGGCATCTGTACGGGAGGTTGAGAGTAAGGTGTGCGTGTGTGTGTGTGGGAGGGGGTGATGAGATGGGGAGGGAAGGAATGGGTAAAGGCAGCGCGATTATACGCTCAAGGAATCCGAAGACGAGGGGCGATGCGGGAGAGAGAGAGAGAGAGAGAGAGAGAGAGAGAGAGAGAGAAGGACCGTGGCACGGACAGAATGGGGAATTGAAAACCGGCAAATGGTGGATCGGGCGGCTGGTAAAGAGAGGAAGGGCGGGCGGGAGTATTCCGCGGAATGGGTAGATTGGAAAAGGGCATATGGGAAGTCGGTTAGGCGGGGCGGAATAGGAAAGGAGGAGTGGTGCTCGACGGGGGGTGGGTGCAGGGGGATGTTTGGAGGATTGGTGCGCGGGAGGAGGGCAGATAGAGAGAGAGGAGGGCTCCTTGAGCAAAATGAAAGAAGTGCATTCGATGGTGAAGGGAGGAACGCAAACCGAGACGTAAGGAGCGCAGAATGGGAAGTGGGTGGACTCGCGTGGGAAGGAGTGGTGGTCGCAGACGACGACGCGATCCCCGGCATCTGGGAGTGAAAATGGGAGAGGCAGAATTCCCGCTGGATGAGGAGGATGGTGTTGGAGGGTGGGGGGAGAGAGAGAAAGGAGAATGGAGTCCTTCTGGGAGAGAGAGGAGGGAAAAGAGAAGCAAAAAGGATGAGGAGGGGTGGCGACGGGACGTGTTTTTTGGAGGATGGGGTGATTCTTCCTTTCGGGCTACAGTGAGTGAGGGTGGGGGACTTATCGACCACGCGGGTAAGATGTGGAAGGGGGAAGGGGGAGGGGTAGGGGATGGAGGGTTGAAGAGGGAAAAGGGGGGAGGAGACTGGTGGCGCACACACCGAAAGAGCCGCGATTTCACTTAAAACCGAGGTCCTGGAGAAAGCGCACTGGGCACTGGAGTACACGAATCCTCCCCCCATCCCCAATTCTTATTTCAACCGTGATCCCCCTTTTTTCCCCACCCTCCGTCCCCAAGTGCCCAGATGAGATTTTTCTCAAGATTTTTTTTTCATTCCTCCTCGCTTTCTTCTCTCCATTCCACTCTTTGCCTCCCACCACTGAGATGCCGCACCTCCCTTTATTTCGAAGGGCGGGAGTCGGAGTGAGAGGGAGGAATGGAAAGGGTAGAATCTCCCTTTCGGTGTGACGAGGAGGAGCAGTGGATGCTCATCTCTGCTTCCACGACGGACGTGCTTTTCAATCTACGCCTCGACGAACAGGGGTCCTCCTCCGCCTCCAGAAATTCCCTCACACACCCCCGCCGTACCCTGTCGTTCCACCCCGCTCCATCTTCCTCCTTTCTCTCCCATACCGACCCTGTTTCCCAAATAAGGCGGATCCAATCAGATGAGAGAAGGAGGAGGGGAGAAATAAATAGATTCCCCGGTCGGCTAGGATATTGAATTAAATAAGGAGGGGGGTTGGGGTGAGGGGGAGAAGGGAAAGAGATTGGGATGGGGACGCAGGGGCCGGCACTCGCAATCTTAACTACCCCTTCTCCCAGCTACCTTACGCTCCTTCCCGCCGCTCCCGACCCCCAACCTCACTCCTCCTAAATAGTACATCCCCCTCCCCTCGCTCCTGTATTATCTCTTCCTCCCAACCAACCCCACTCGCCCCCCCTGGCGTCCCCCGGAATATAAGTCCTTTTAATGCTTTTCTTTTTTCTCTTCTTTTTTGGGCGCGATGAAAAATGCCTAATGCAAAAGCAGCGCTTGGCTCGTCGGGCAATTAAGTAGATATAGGTTATCGATATTAAAGTTGAAGTGCCGTTTCAATTGCTCGGATTGCGTTGAAAAATTCTGAAGTGGTCCGCTTTTTGCCTCCTCGCTCTGGACGTGGCTGAGGATAATGAACCCTATTTTTCTATTTGTTAGGTTTGTGTGGTTCACTAGTGGTGGACCAAATTCGAGACGCCGAAATTTGCGCCGAAACGCGGCTTTCAATTTTGCATTAATTAGACGATGTCCGACAAATTCTCAGTTAAACCTTTCCAATTCGACGGAGTTGGTTTTGACGTCCGAAAATAAAACAATCCAGGGAAATAAACGAATATTTTAAAAATCGCTTGCACTCTTTTGGGAAATGTATAGCTTTCTAAATGAAAATGCTGAATTATTACAATTTACGACGTCATATAACAAATGGTCATGAAGATAAGAAGGTAAATACACTGGTTGAAAGTATAAAGCTTGATGTTGTCTACGGAACCCTTTAGTTTAAACACATCTTTAAGAGAAACGATGCTTAAGTATAAAATGCAAATGTCGACATTCAATAACATCAGATGTGATCAGATCTAATACCAAAACAGCTTCGGACTGTAAACGAAATGGAAGATGAACATACTGACAACCGTGCCAGCGTGTTCATTTCAATAGCATTTTTTTTAAACGCATCATCTCCTCAAGTTTCCGTGGAGGATGAGAAATAGGATCTTGTGATACAGCGTCGTAAGATCCTCTCGGAGGAAAGCAAGGGAAAATATTCCCCCGCGAAATTCGTGAGGCAAGCTGCGGGCGGGTACGCGACTGAAAAATGCGAGGCTCGCTTCCTGAGGCCTGGGAGTAGACACGGGATTGCCTTCGCACGACCGAGACGACGGCGGAATTCCTCGGCAATAGGTGCGAGGAAGAATGGCATCAACCTTAATTGGTGCCATCGGAGGGGGATATCGAACACCCAGCCCGGCAGGTATGATGGAGACACATTGACTCTCATCGGAGGGGTACGTTATCGGCGCAAGGAGCGAGGGTGTGGGGGAGAGGGTGTGGGGGAGAGGGGTGGGAAGAACCGAAGGAGGGCAAGAGGGGTGGGTCTCGAGGTAAGGGACGGAGAGAAGGGAAAGGGCTCCGGAGGAACCATTACCCGCGTCCTTCCACGACCAATTTAAATCCCATTCCATTCGACTTATCGAATCGATCCCGTCCGCGGATGCATGGATAATCGAGGGAAATGTTGGGAGGGGGAGGCAAATAAAAAAATATATATGTAAAAAATTCGACTCTCGATACCTCGTCGTCTCGTTCGATATTCCTTTTCCTGATTGGAATATAAAATGACGGCCGGCGCAATGAGATACGGAGGGCGGCTGACTGAAAAGCCGCCTGGACTTTTTAGAGCGGATTCACGTGTTGAGGTGGGTCTGGGGGCAGAAGGGAGAAGACGTATTCCATAAGTGAACCGTGTCGGGATGTGGGAGGGGGGGGCGGAGGATTTGGGACTGTCACAAAATATCAATGCCGGGAGCTTTGGGCTTCGCATGCGGGCGATGTCAATTTTTCACCGCTGAAAGGTGTTATTAAGGAATTAGAATGGAGAATTCCCGCCGGAAAGAGAATTGCCGCTGCCATTTGCTAAGGAAAACTGAGGACTCAAAATACAGTCACCAAGTCACAACACCTCATCAGCACAAAGAGATGCCAGACGCCTGGAAAAAATATCTATTTTGTATAAATATATATACATGTACATATATATATATATATGTGTGTATATATATATATATATATATATATATATATATTCATTCAAACATAGAAATAGGTATAAGGAAAGGGGATAGGAACACATGTATATATAGAAAGATGATGTAGAATCAATCACGAGAGCAACATAACATTTGGACGGCACAATGGATTACAAAATAAAATAGATAACACCTAAAAGGACACTTACATTGTATATTGTTTGAGCTATGTCTTCTCTGAGGCCTATTTCTGGTCAGGCTCATACATTAATATTATATATTAATATGAAATAAATATAAAATAATAAATTTATTCCATATGTACACGGAAATATAAATGTGGAGAGCTACGGGATCGAAAGTAGCTGAATATTGAAAAGCGTCACGACGTCACTATAAATAAAGCACTCCCTCGGAAACTGCACTTTTTTTCCAGATATTCGTACTCCTCTTCGCACTGCATGCTATACCACGGTAAAACAGTAACGTCGAAAAAATTACGCAAAGCGATTCAGAAACTGAACTTAGTAACGTATGTGGAAAGGCAAGTCCGAATAAATTCTTTCGCTGAAATTCGTTAGCACTCCATTTGCGGCTACTAAGTCCGCCATTTTGGAGTCCTTTATGAGGCGACTATAATCGCGATGGAGAAAAACTTCGTTCTTACAGGAATATGCGCCACCTGCTTTCTTTATCCAGCCTGCAGCGCAAGACCCAAGCACTTTACAAGGCATCCGCGGCGTTTAACAGGGCTTTTTAATTGCCTCGCTGCCCTCGCATTCCCCCACCTCCTACTCCCGCTCGTCGGCCTTGAATAGGTGTTTAACCTCACCCGAGGATGAATCGCAGACGAGGTGCCGCAGTACTTCAGTACTCGCGGTGGCGGGGGAGGAAGGGCTGTGGGAGGGGGGGTGGGGTTGCTGCATAACTTAGAAAGCCGGAGAACGCATCGCAGTTCAGTTAAGAATAATAAGACTCACACGAGCAGGGTTCAAAATTGTTGGAGGTGAATGTTTCTTTATCTAGGGGTTAAGGTAGGTTTTTGGATGGACACTACCAAATAAATATTTCGTGACTCCTAACAAAACACAATCCAGCACCCATATCTATATCCTTCTTCACCTCTGTGTATTTCCTTCCTTCCAACATCCTTAAGAAATTATTATTAACGGTAATCTACCGACTATGGTAGGCTTTGGATCTTTGTACACAGAGTACACAAGGGTACTACGACACTTCCCTAGCCTCTGATTGCAAAATACAACCCAGCATGCAAGGCTACAGCAAGACCTTCTTCATCTCGGTATACTTCCTTCATTCCATCCAACATCCTAATTCTATTCCTGCCCTTTTCTCGTTTGCCTAACATTCTCCCCTCTATCATAGTCTTTAACATCTCTTTACCAAGCAAAACTCTTTGTATCCATCTTTCCCGCTTCTTAATGATTTCTCCCAACAACCTCCTTCCCTCCCCCGCAATGTCGAGCAATGCCCTTTCCTCGTTTGCTTATCATTCTCCCCTCTATTACCTTCTTCAACATCCCACTGCTGCTTAATGCGCCTTTCAACCATTTTTCCTGCCTCCATTGTGTTGGAATATATATTTATTATATATATATATAATTTATTATGTAGATTATTATTTGTTTATTGAAAACCATCCAACCTCCCAGACTAAACCTCTTTCATTGGCTGTCTTCCTCTCCTGACCCCGCAGCAACAAATCATCCCATACAGATGCTCAGCATCCTTCCCCTCGCTTCCTCCCAATTTCCTCTATTCTTCTTCCTTAATCTCATCGTCAGTTAGTCATCTTACAATGATCAAAGTGACTGGAACCACCAAAATGTCTCAAAAGTGCTTCTTTTACTATTCTTTCTTTTTCTGTTTTTTTTTACCATAACCATAGCCAACAGAGGGAAAGAATATGCCGCTGGGCTTAGTACTGGGTGAACTCCACCATCAATAACCAAACCGACCTTTGGGTTGACTACTGTGTTTATGGTTTGTATATCATTATTATTATTAGGTAATCTACCGTTTAAGGTAGGTTTTTGGATGGACACAACTATCAAAATAAACATTTTGTAACTCCACACCTAGCAAACTAATCTATATCAGGTCCCTCTTCATCTCTGTGTACTTCTTTTCTCCCTTCATCCCGTCCAACATCCCTATCCTGTTCCTGCCTTTACCTCGCTTGCCCAACATTCTCCCCTCTATTACCCTCTTCAACATTCCACTACCGCTCAATACGCCTTTCATCCATTTTTCCTCCCTCCATAGGATTTCTCTCAACAAACCCCTCTCCTCACCCACCATCTCCAGTACTTCCTCATTTGTTTCCCTTTCGGTCCATTTCACCTTCTCCATTCTTCTCCACACCCACATTTCAAAAGCCTCCAATCTACGTCTATCCTCCTGCTTCAGTGACCACGTTTCCGCGCCGTACATAGCTACGCTCCATATCAGAGTTTTTACGAGTCTTGTCTTAACATCCCTACTCAACGTCCCCGTCATCAACTCCCTCCTCCTTGAGAAAGCCTCCTTGCCTAGCGCAATTCTTCTCCTTACGTCCCTACCAGTTTGACCGTATTGGTCCAAAACACTTCCGTGATATGTAAACTGTTCTACCTGCTCTATTTTTTCCCCGCCTATTTTAATATTTAGCTCAGCCTTTTTCTTTCTGGAAAATCGCATAGCCTTTGTTTTATTAATATTGATTCTCATCCCATATTTATCGCACTGAACCTCCAATTCACTCAACAATGCTTGCAACCCCTTTGCTGACTGAGCAACCAATGCTTGGTCATCAGCAAACCTAACCGATTTTACGAATTCCCCACCGTCTTTCATTCCCACCTCCAGTTCTTCCCATGCCTCTTTAATCATTTCCTCCACATATACGTTGAACAGCACCGGTGACAATGGGCAACCCTGCCTTACCCCTCTTCCTAACACTGCCCATCCGGACTCTCCGTTCCCCACTCGCACCTGAGCAGTCTGAGACATGTACAGGTTGCGGTTTGTATATATGTATATGTATAAATGTGTATACATACATATATATATATATATATATATATATATATATATATATATATATATATATATATATATATATATATATATATATATATGAGTTCTGTTCCTAATTCCTCTTGAGAAAGGTGGTTGCACCACCGAAAATTCGAGAACTAGTGAGCCCCTCTTTTATATGTTTTAGTTTCTGTGTTTGCTATGACTATTTAGTGAATTTTATTTTGCACATTCGTGGCCCTTCCAAGAAAGTGACTATATATATATATATACATATATATACATAAATTACATGAAAGTCTCTCAGATGTGAAAACAATATATATCAAGTTAGCACTATCGAACAATTTCACACCCGTGAGACTTTCACATAAGTTATATGTATAAAAATATTTTTTATATACATACACACACGTACGTATATATGCCTACACACATAGGGAGACATCATGCAATAAAATAGAAACGAGAGTCGTAATCTTCGGTGGCGCAATCAGCTTTTTCAGCGGAAGAAAGCAGAGGACTTTCCCTAGCATACAAATCAAAAAAGGAACTCGCTCTTAAATTTACCGAAAAAATTAAACATTATAGAAGATATAAAAATAAGGAGGCGCTAATGAAAGCATAAGTGGAAATCAGTTTAGCTTTGAATCAGAGGCAAAAACAATTCCGAGAAGTGCTGTTTTTTCCTTAATTTCAATATATTTATTTATTTATTATCGACTTAATTGGGCGAGGTTGAGACTAAATAGTCCCTTCTTCCACCTAACCCTTACATTACATACATTACATTGAAGACAATTACATACAGCCAAGCCCTGGATGGAGAAAAATCCACCCAGACGGGAATCCAACCCGTGACCTCTCAGTTGGTAGACGAGGACGTTACCCCGCCGCCACCGGGGTCCTTAAAAATTTCATGCCCACCACAGCTACGAGATATGCACCACTGCTTAGTTTGATAAAAATGGCAATTTTTACGTGAAATGTGCGGTCAAGATTACTCGCCGAAAATAAATTGAATGAGATTGCCAAGAGCTGCAAACAAGAGGGCATTTACTCTTCGAAATTAAGTTTATTAAAAACACGTAGAATGAGAAATTCACCATGGTCAAGCCCTGATAAAGTTTTCGCAGATCCCATTCGGATTTCTGCGCACAGAACACTTCTTAGTACCGGGAACGAAACTCTTAAGGACGAGGAGGGATTTTCTTAAAGAACCTCTTAATTTAGATTCTCCTAAAGCCAATGCAAAACCTATCCGAGGAACTCTATTCAAATTGAGCCGGAGTCCACAGCAAGGAGTATAAAAGAAACAAAGCAAAGAATGACCTATTTAAAAACAAGGAGGAACTGACGGATCCCAGTAGTCTCCCACGATTAAAAAGAAACTATTCACGGGGCATGCTTAATGATGGAAAAAACTGCGAGGCGAGCAATGGGATGGTCGTGCTTAATAAAATGTCTTAACCCATTCCTAGTTTACAAAACTAGGCATAATGCTTCATTTTCCATCCACTCTCAAATATTTTCTCAGCACCGTGACTAAAAGGGCCATGAGCACAAATGGTGGGCAATAAGAAGAAGAAATAAGCCATGACCAGTGAATCTAAAAGAATATTCTGCACATGCCGAGGAGACGAAGGAGCAGGATGGGATCCTCTGGAAAAAGTTACGAAGAATATTCCTCTCCTTTTGCAAAAGGAGACTCCCTATTTTTCAGAAACGCAAAAGAAGTTATTCAGTTACGCAGGGTCATGAATTTTTCCACGGGATGAAATGGGCCTAACGTGACAAAAATTTCACACTACCATGAATAAAGCAATCAATATCCGACGAAGAGGAAACCAAGAGGTTTTTCGGAGTCTATCAGTGTGCCATCTCACGGACACTTCAAGACGATCCCCTTTCGTACCGCACTAGGAGTGAGATTCTCCTAAAGCCGGGGGGGAGGGTGAGGGTGGGAGGGGGGTGGAGGGGAAGAAAGGGAGCGGGGGTGGGAGGAATGAAAAGAGTGCCTTTAATATGTTCCCTGAGCCTTCTTAATTTTAGTTCGGTTTCCACCCGCCGGAGATTTATGGCGCCTTGCTTATGGGGATAGCCCTCTCCGCCAGCCTGGTGCACACGCATCACACGGGAGGGTTCATCCATCAAGCTAGAAACGGAAAATGAAGGAAGGGAAGGGGGGAAGATGGGACGGGGCGGGGTGTGGCAGGGGGTGGGAGCAGCAGCCCGGAGGAGCAGGAAGAGAGTTAAGTCCCGCAGTTGTAGACGTGTTTGGAATGGGAAAGAAAATGCTATCTGGATAGGGGGGGATCAATAGAATTCCCCCACCTCCTCCGCATCCCCCACCTCCGGCTCCCCTCCGTCTAACTCTCCCAGGAACAGGGAAATCAATGCAGGACAGTAGGCAGGAGTGAAAACCACTTCATGAGGAGCTGTCGCCGGAAGTTGTGTAGGAAGGAACTGAGGAGGAATCTATGAGGTGGGCTTGGTGCTTTGGTGCCGCGGAGTGCGTCTCTTGCACGGCCTTCACGTATTAAATGATTGCCCCTCGTCCCGATTTGACCCCGTTTCGAAGGAAATGGAGACGCGTGTCACGAAGTCATTGATACGCGGGACCCGGCAGGAGGAAAGGCTTACTGAATTCCTCGGGAATTCTGCAAAAGGATTATTCATATCGATTCCATCGTCGAACGCGCGATATTAATTCTGACGATTTTTGAGCCTCGAACGGTGTTAAAAAAAATCACATCTAGCATAATTGCCGACATTAGGAAATATCTGTAAACTTTGGTTAAGATTAAAAAAAACTCAAATAGGAATATACCATATTTTCATAGCATCAACATCCACTAAACTCAGAGTGCAGAGTAGCAAAATATACATAAATTAGACAGGTTTTCCTCACATTGGATCGAATTTCGACTGATCAAACACAGTATGTATAAACAGGGTCTGGCCCAAAAATAAGTGAAATGATTTTTTGCCGCCGACGCGGAAGGCTGGAGTGGGGAAATTTGTGGCGGGAAAGGTTGTGGGAGGTCTTGGTAAAGCAACGCGACCCGCGTTAGTTGTCTGAGGGCGGTTAAGATCTCCGAATTGCTGCTAGACTGGACCCCTGTTTGAGGGCCGCGGCACGAAATCACAACGCCACGTTCCATGGAGGAAAGATACGCCATAAAATGTCTCCGTTAAGCTCGGAAATTTTGTTTCGGAGGACATGGGAATCGTTACAGTTATCCGCGGAGGTGAAGCAACTTCCGAAGGAATGCTTCTCCGCTAAAACAAGATGTTCCGGAAGGATAGAGAGGCGCTTGACGACGAGGAACGCCCTGCACGTCCGTCAACGACACAGTGCGACGAAAATACGTGAAAAGTGAAGACACGCTCAATTCCGATCGACGTCTGCGGGTCAGAATGTCAGGAGAAGAGGGCAATATTCCGTTGACCACATGCATCACATTCCTGCAGAATATTTAGCCACGAGAACATCGTTTGCAAAGATGTTCCCCAAGGTGTTATAAGTCAGAAGGCTGCCCGTGTGACAATCTCACATAATCTCTTACGCGCTGCCCCAGCCACCTTACAACCCCGATGTGGCACCGCCGGACTTCTTCAAGTTCTCAAGAATAAAAAGGAGCTTGAATGACAACCATTATGGAACGCTGGATAACGGCAAATAGGCCGTGACGGTTCCTGTACACAAGGTTCCCATTGGCACCTTCTAGGAGGCGTACCGAGACTGGCATAGACGTTGGCATCTGTGTGTGTCGATGCGAAAGGGTGCCATTTTGAGGAATTTGAATGATTTGTACTTTAATCTGGAACATAAATTTCCCGATTTTATTCTCCTTATTTTTGGGACAGACCTCGTGTTTGTTTTCAAACCAGTGTCCTTGCCAGTAATTGATTTTCTACGTCTTCGAAATGATATTAGATCTGTTTCTTCGAAATAAAACCTTTGCCAATTTGGTTTCAGTTTCTTCCTTTGTAACCTCACCGGCAATGTAAAGTTTTATAGCATTGTAGATGAGCAAGAGGGTGTTTTTTTAGGATCGGGTTCCAAGGGAATCGGAGGAGACGAGAGACTTTAAGAGGACGTGTCTCGATCGTGAGAGTAAAATTAGATGGGAGGTATAACATTCTTCATTGATATCGGAGTAAGCGGGGAAACTTTTTTAGTGATAACTGCGACTCCTTCGCTTTTTTTAAATTTCCTCAGAGTGGATAGAGAGAAGAAAATAGGTTGGTGTGTTGATAGGAAGGGAAAGGAATCAACTCCCCAGGTTTCAATGGCATGTTCGGAAATGCAACGGCGTGAAAGCAGGTTTTCAGCACACTTTATACGTCTAGTGCTTTCCTGTTTGACAATCACGTGACTCGAGAGGAAAGGGGATTTTTCCGGGAGTTTCAATTCACGTCTTCATTTGAGCGACCAAGTGATTAAGGTGAGAAAACATAACAATGAAAATTCAGGCTTGTTGAAATATTTTCTGAAACGCTGCGAAGATTAAGATAAATAACGAAATGTACAAACGTCGTGAAATATAACAAATAAGGCGCACATACAATAGCTTAGGGCTATTTGATGTGCGTGATTCACTCTATAAAATAATTTTGCATTGCCCTCCATGGAGTGGCTTAAAATATATCCCTCCG